>JACTTY020000127.1:600000-867500 GCA_014595695.2 Epargyreus clarus clarus | reverse complement strand
CTTAGGGGTAAAAAAATAGATAGTGGCCGATTCTCAGACCTACTGAATATGTATATAAAATTTGGTGAAAATCGGTGAAGCCGTTTCGGAGGAGTACGGTAACTAACATGATAATTTTACATATAAGATATTATATATTGTATGTGTAATCTCCTCATCATTTCCTTTCTTTTTACTCGATAGGTTTGGTTAACTTTTTTTAAAACGTGTTACTATTTCGCGAAAAAATCCACCATTTACGGTCTATAGAATATATAAATTCAGTAAATCAAAGTTTCGGTCATTATTTTACCTCGTTAGAGGTAGTATTTCATTATTTTTATCCAACAAGCCTGATACAAAATTTCATAGTGTTTGTTTCAAAATTGACGATTGTTCAAATTAAATTTTAACCCTTATTTTACCCTCTACGAGGTTGATTTTTCGGAGAGGGATAAATAAGTGCATCCTTGTTCCTATCCAGCAAGCCAAATACAAAATTTTATAGTAGTTGCTTCAAAATTAAAGGATTTCAAAAAAACTGTTTTCCCCAATTTTACCCTCTTAAGGGTAGAATTTCCAAAAGGCCTTTCTTAGTACTTATTCACGCTATATAGAGAACCTATGTGCAAAATTTCAGAACTTTAAGGTCCTTGGTTTAGGCTGTACGTTGATTTCTGAAAAATGAAAAAGTCATTTAGTTAGTTTGTCAGTCAGTCACCTTGTCGTTTTATATATATACAAATATGTTTTTAAATTCTCCGTTTAATTTCCTTTAATTTGGTACCCTACTCGATAGGTTCGGTTAACTTATTTTTTTAAATGTGTTACTATTTCGCGCCAAAGATCCGCCATTTTGATTTTTTTTTACTAACACCTATCTAAAGACACTCGGGTCATTGAGACAAATATAATGACACCTTAACTGTTGAAATTCATCCAGCCGTTTGTTAGATCGGATCAAATAAAGAAAGACAAACATACAAGATACGCGCGAAAAACATAACCCTTCCTTGGCAGTCGGGTAAAACAGTGATCAGAGGCGACAAGCGTACCAACATGCGCGACTAAGAGAGGATTTATTTCTATTTCGTTGGTAGCTTTTTTCCGAGACTTAATGAATTCGGTTGAGTGGGCAACTTCATCATGTTAATTTTGTGTTACAGTGATGCGCGCGCATCTTGAAATTTCACTCTCATCAGTTTTTCATAACGCGCCTAAAGAAGTATAACTTCAATAATTAAAAAATACTTAAACGTTACACGTTTAACAATTCAGTTAAATAGTTACAAAATATTTATTATGCAAATATTATTCATCCATTTCCAAAATCGATTAAATAATCGAGAACAAGAAACTGGCATTTACAACACCAGTTACTCAATTTGAAATAACCAATGACAATTGTCTTTGAGCGACGAGAGCAAATATCGATCGTTTTACTTTTCATTGCGGGTTTTAACACATAAGCTTTATAACTTTATTACCAAAACTGGCAATGTATTATAAATTATGAAAAAAAAGTGTGTGTGTGTCAGCTACGACGCACGATTGGAGTTTACTCCTTACGAATGATAATTATGATATATATCGAATAGAAAAAAGGGTAGGTAAATGAACGCATCTGCTAAAATGATAAGAGAAACAAACATATATCTGTAATTATTCGGATTATTTATATTACTTCAATAATGCGTATTACATAAAGTATGTTACAAAATAATATAAAATAGCGCCATCTAGTGGCAAGTTTTATAAATTGTAAGTTTGCAAGTTTATCAATCTATGTATTTTGGTTCCAAATATTATAATGGTAACTTAATATAATTGTTTATATTAAAGTAAATTTTAATATAATATAATTATTTATATTTAAAACTGTTAAACGTTTTATAACTTAAAACTTAATAATTATAATTTCTTTGCCATCTATAAAATATCCTTGTTGCAATTTACGGATGAAATTTATATGAGACTCAATAAACATGTTATTATATGTAATTTGGATTGTTTCTGAATGTTTTATAATTCTAGAATTCATTTAAAACGTATTGCTAATTTTATATAACTTATTTTGAACATAATTCATTAGCAATAATTCTGTAATAAATATTAAATAATACTGTTTTGATTTTGCCCGTTTATCGTTGATAGATGGTGCTGATCAATAATGCATCCATTTTTATAAGTTAAATTAATATATCAGTAACTTACAAAAGCCTCTTTATGTTAAAAACTTATTTTGCTAATATTATATCTTTTTCAATTGCTTACTGATTTTATATGTTACTCTTCTTTAAAAACGTTCATAAAAGATTGTTAATCATATTATGGCGCCAATGTTCATATTTTTCACAGTGTTTATAAATGATCAAACCTATAACTTAATTTATGCAAAAATGTAAACAAATTAGTTAATGACGTTTTAATGTTTTATATATTGCTAATTATTTTTATTGTAATAATTACTTTCATATGGGATTTGAACTTACTGTATTTTAAATTAATAAAAGCACCCTTGATTCATATTTTGGTTACCGTTACGCCTCAACTTTTCGTGTTACACTTGATTTTACTCCTCATAAAATTTCCGTACCGGGCCTTATAACTCAAATCGTTTCTTAAGGAGTAAACTCCAAAAATTACTCAACCATAAAAGGAAATATTTTCTTTATCGCTGCAATATTTTCTTGTGGAATTTGTACAATTTATTACCGCGCAATTCGGCATATTTATTGATGTCAATTAACATCAATAAATATTAACATCAATTAGGTGAACAGTGATGACCATGTCTACAGAGCATGTTGGGATTTAGCTCAGCTGGTTATAGAAGAAAGGCATAGTGTTGCAGAGGCTAGACAACTTAGCCAACGCCATGTATATCTGCGGTGTGGACGTTCACTTAGCACTCATAGAGCCACCCACACACTTCACAATAATTCTACTCGTGAAGCAAGAATCTATAATGTTATTAAAGAATGGATATTACCTCAAACTGTAAGTATTTATTAAATATGAAGAGAAAAGTAGCTAATGGGCATAACAAATGATTCTTATAATTATAATATAAAGCATATAAATATGAAATATTTTTGTTTTAGATACAAGAAGGGAATTGCATATGCCATCCATGTAAGATGGCTGCTGACAGAGCGTCAGTTTGTATGGAGTCTGGGCCATCTACTTCTTCTGAAGAAAGCCAGCCAATATTTATGCAGCCTCCGCATCCAGAATAACCAGTGAATATAGATAGGGAATTAAGAAGCTCATATTCTGAGCCAACTATTGCGTTACCACATTACGTTAGGGCAAGTGAAACTCAATGCAAATGTTTTATAGAGGGATGCCAAAGGACTGAAATACACAGAGTTCCAATTTCTGTGAGAAAAATGTTACTAGTAAAATACAATATTATGTGCCTGAAAATAACAGACTTTGTGATCAGCACTTAGTTACTGATACATGGGATTTCATTAGTGTGTTAGGAAATAATTATAGTAATAATTTTACAGCAACACATATTCAAGATATGTTATTTTTAAACGGGGTGCAAACTACAGGACAGCAGCCTACTCAGAGAGCTGTCAGCTACAAATAAATAATCAATGGCTTTTGAGAGGATGCATATTGTCAAGACATATTTATTGAAAAACATGTTTTGTATATCTTTTAGTTGACAGCTCTCTCCGAAGCAAGGAAGCTATTCTGCAATATTATTGCAATTGTATTGTAGGTAAACGGAGTGTAGGCTGCTGTGCCCATGTAATGACAATTATTTGGTATTTAAGTTGGGCTAGATATCAAACTAATATAGTACCTCCTGCACGATTTTTAGATGATATTTTAATATTAATTGAAGAAGAATACAGATAATTATAAAGACTTGTAGTTTTATTTCATTTTACTATGCATTCCTTCCATCCATCATCTTCCTAAATCTCGCTGTTAATATTAGGTCTCAAAGAGAAATAGGCTATCGCTCTTGACTATTATAAGTCGATAAAGCAGATGCAACTTGGGCAATTATGTACATCGTTTCATACGAACATCCAGCAACACATTTGTAGTGTCTAACCCTCTAAAATAGTGTGTTTAGGTTTCAAAATACAAAAAGTAAATGACTCAAGCCTACCTATGTAAAATGTACTTAACGAGTTTATTATTTGTTTTCTTGACAAACATAACCTCTCTTTTTCATATTTAACTTTAAATTATTTTACTCACAGATTGCCAAAATTCCCGAAATACTCAAGAATTACTAATTGATATATAAGCTTTCAAATTAGGATACTTCCAATTTGTTCCATCTCTAGCCCAAAACTGTATGAAGCATGCCCAGTCTCCTTTATGAATTTAAATTAAAGTTTGTAATAAAAATATATTGTATATGTTATTGTTTAATTAACTAATAAATTTGAAATCGATCCAGAATATAAAAATATTAGTAAAATCTCTATTTAAACATATTTCAATTTATGTAGGTCATAAATATAACATACTAGAAGTTTATACCAACTTTACCATTAACTTTTTTTGGTAGATAACGCCATCTAGCGACTAAGCGTAAAGCTTTATAGATCGATACATTATCACTTGGACAACTAGTTATGATTTAATCCACCACATAGCCGCGGCGCCACCTACCTCAAATCCCGTCTCTAATATCGTCTCAATGGAATAAATTATGTTTTTCGTGATTGTCGTGTTTGAACGGGAAAGTTTTCTTATTTTTATAGGGCGTTTGTTAAAAAGTGTGTAATTGTTATAGTTTTAGTGTGTTGTTAATTTTTGTAGTGAATCAGACTATACGTGTGCAGTGTGTGTTGACAACCTGATATAGTTGAACACAGAAGGCATAGATGGCGTGACAGGTAAGGTCGGAGCGTTGAGATCGTGATTTGGACCCCCATTTATAATCAACTTTGTTTTATTTTTAGTATTTGTTGTTATAGGTGCCAGCTATATATATACATTGTCAAAATTCCAAGTGTCTGTCTATTACGGTTTAAGCGGTAGAGGCCTGTGACAGACGGACAGACAGCGGAGTCTTAGTAATAGGGTTCCGTTTTTACCCTATAGGTACGGAACCCTAAAAACTAATGATGCAGTTTTAGTTTTTATTGAAATCGGCCTCGCAACTCCTTTCAGCATTTATCGTTAATCAAGGCCTATTTAAAGTTCACCCTGTATATAGATTAGCTATGTCGATTAGCTAGAAGTATAACTTCTCACGCGCGTACATAAGTACACGCACCCTTTTTATTTTTTAAATGTGTTACTTTTTCGCGCCAAGAATCCGGCATTTTTTTTTTTCTAACACCTATCTAAAGACAGTCGGGTCATTGAGACGTATATACTGACACCTTAACTGTCGAAATTCATCCAGCCGTTTGTTAGATCGGATCAAATAAAGAAAGACAAACATACAAGATACGCGCGAAAAACATAACCCTTCCTTGGCAGTCGGGTAAAAAACACAGTCTTTATTATATTAATACTTTATTTGAATATGGGAATTCGTCTGTTAACAATACTTTTAAAATAATAAAACTTAATAGTAAGCACCACATCCACACGGGCCAATACCAGCAATGCCAGGTCCATAACCGAGAGGGCCGGTCAGACCAGGTCCATAGCCGAGAGGGCCAGCCAGACCAGCGTAGGCACCAGCATCCTCAGCAGTGATAGCAACAGCGCCGTTGCCGCAGCCGTAAGAAACAGCACCGGCACCAGCGGTTGGCAGAGCGCCCTCAATAGCAACAGTTCCGAGGAAAGGCAGAGCGCCGCCTACAGCCAGAGCACCTTCGTACGCGTTCTCAGACAAGACAGAGACTCCAGCAGGGATGAGAGGAGAAGCAGTGGAGATAGCTAATCCAGGGCCGTTGGAAGCGGAGAGGGCACCAGCGGGAGCGTAAGCCCAGTCAGCGAGGGGGGCGGCGGCGTAGGGGGCTCCGGCCCACGCGGCAGCGCAGGGAGCTGCGGCTAAAGGAGCAGCGGCGAAGGGCGCAGCACCCCATGGAGCGCCAATGCACTGGGCAGCGATGCTCTGGAAAACATTAAGTACCTTTAATATTTAAATTACACAGTTGGAAAATAATGATTTAAAGCAAATTAGGACCTTATGAAATAGCAAATTTACGATATGATTGTTGAATGTGACTTAGTACTGTTGTATTATAAATCATAGATTTTCGTTAGATTTTTAGTGTGTTTTGGGCAGACATTGATACTATCGATATTAGAAAGTTGTTCAAGTGTTGTGAGAGTAAGAAAATATCAAAGTTGCTATTTTTTTATGATTCCAAATTTAAATTAAAAAAACTTTATTACACGCTTTTTATTAGCTTCACCTGTATGTTTGTTTGTATGTTTGTAACCGACTTCTTTGGGCGCGATTTTGACCCACTTTAAACGGCCAGATTTCGTTCAAACTTTGTAGATTTATTTCACAATTATACTATTTACTGTTCCTTAATTGATTCCTAGATTCATTTAGATTTTCTACTTTTTAGTTAATTTTATCATAAAAGCGTGTTTTTTAGTTTTTTGAACTATATTTATTTTTACCTGAAGCAGAAGCGCCTGGGCGCATACGAAAACAATAGTTTTGGCAGACATGTTAGAAGAATAGTTTGAATACCAAACGAATGAAATGTGAATATTTCTATATTAGTATTTATAGTAAAATATATTTATTATTATCTTTTCAGATAAAAAAAATTTGGTCACCGTTGGTCATAGTTTTCACAAATGGTTATGTAAAATGTGTTACATTATTACTTACTTACTTATTGACACATTTTATAAATAGAACGTAATAATTACAAGTTTCATAATTATAATATGTTTGTAATATATTTGACGGAGTTTTTGTCTTTTGATACGAGTATATTAACATCAATAATCTATACTTATAATAAATCTGTAGACAGGTCAATTCTGTACATGAAATATATTTCCAAAATAACTATCAGGGGGTCATTAGGGATCAATACTGGTGCCAAAAATGCAATCAGTAATTTTTTTGTCTGTCTGTCTGTCTGTCTGTCTAACCTTTATAGAAACAAAAACTACTCAATGGATTTTAACGAAACTTGGTACAATTATTTTTCATACTCCTGAGCTGGTTATAGTATAGTTTTCGTCACGGTACAATCAATAGGAGCAGAGCAGTGAAGGGAAATGTTGTGAAAACGGAAAAATTACTCCATTTTCTAAGCTTCCGTCGCGTGTGCAACCTTAATGGTTAAAGCTACACAGAAATCATGTATGACGGAAATGTTCTCCTTAAAAAAACAATAACACGTGTAACTCCCTATAGCTTAGCAGTTCAAAGCTTTCTGATTATATTTGTCTACTCCTACGTTTATAACACTCTCGTCAGCCCTAATTAAAAAAGTTAACAGTATTAACTATTCCATAAAAAATAATCATAGAAATCATACCCCTAAGTGATAAGGGTTGTTCACCCTTAACATTTTTTTATTTATATGGCAACACAACGTTTGCCGGGTCAGCTAGTCAATAATTTATTTATTTATTTATTTTTAATTAAAAGTGGGATTTTTTCGCTGGGCGAACACATCATCCCGTACAAACAAACTATTAAGCAATTCATCTCATAACATTGTATAAAACGAGTACATACTTTTAAAAGATTTTAAATTGCACACATACGGACTTTCTTTCACCACTACCTCTTCATAACGAACCACTATCCAAAGCGGTAGTATTTTGTTAATGTTAATAATATAAATGTAAGTACTAATCTGTGAAGTACTATTATGATAACATTCAGTTGCAGATACGAATTTCAACTCTTTTCAAAATTCGTACTCTTTTTAGTCTCTCAGAAATATATTTTGATGTACAGAATATGGTCATTGTATTGGGTGCTATAGATAAGCGAGGGTAATGACTTCCAACTTAGAAGGTTTTAGAAGGTGGTAAAGCCCTCTGCGATTCGTCTCCGGCGACACCACCGCCGCACCTAGTTCTGCCAAATAACAGCAATGTGTTGTTATATTCTCGTTTGGAGAATGTGAAGCAGAAATAATTAACCGAGGTTTTCCGACTTAGTCTTCAAGGGTAGCTTAACAGATACGTTATCTGTTACTAAATCTAATATTATCGGGGGTTCATTAGTGATGTCCATGACGGCAGTAGCCACTTACCATCAGGTGGACTGCATGCTTATTTGCTATCTCAATATTATAAAATTGCTCCTACCTTTTTTCAAACTTTGTAAATCGATTACAAACAAAACAAGCCACAGGGTTCTGTAGTCTTGTCAATTTTTGAATACAATCTACAAACCAATGGCAAGCAATGACCTTTCATAAAACCCTTCTCATAGTAACAAATGTCCAGTAGTGTAAATGTTAATAATAATAATAATAAATGCAGGATAGTTCGAAAATTCGTTCAGTTAGATACTGATAATAACACCTTACATGAAACCAACGCTATCATTCTGAATTAACACTTGGCTGTGCCCGTGTTATTTCATATAACCTGGTAAACCAGAGAAAATAAATATATACCAAAAAATGTGAGCCGTCACGGGACGCCTGGCAGATGTGAAACATCGACATTATTTTGTAAAAGTAATATGCAGAAAAGAACATATTGTGATAGGAACTAAATATGTCATAATGATAAAATAAAATATTACGATTTTTTTCCAGATAACGATGACTATTTATTGAATTCGATTGCGCATGGCGACGCGTCGCCACACCGTACACACTACTGCATATAGCCTGTATATATATACCATCGAATAGCGTGGCGCGTCGCCACGGCATGCGTCGCCACGCCAGAAATCGGTTTTACGTGCGGCTATAGATGTTTCACACCAAAATAATAATAAAGGAATACAAACAATCAACATTGCTACATCAACAACATAGAAATGAAAATATTAAAGTAATGCTTTCACGAAACGATAAAACGAATTAAGAAATTACAGTAACATTAGGAGAAAAACACGTTCAGTGAATTTCAAAATGTTGTCATAAATAAGGAGTAATGTAGGTTACTGTTATAAAAAGCGCAGTAGTTTCAAAAACAAATCATTCTGGAACTTTATCCATTGAGATAACATCAAAATGAACACCTTTGCTTTCGCTCTCCTCTGCATCCAGGCCTGTTTGGTCCAGGTAAGGAATTTCTCTAAATTGTTTTGCAAATAGCAGTCATAAGCAGTCTCTTACATCAAGCTAATGCTTCCCTGATGTCCTTTTATTTAAGATAATATAACTCTTTGTGATTGGACTCCGAGGCACCACCACCACACCTATATTTGCATAGTAACATCAGTGTTAAATGCTGTTGTGTTCCAGTGTGAAAGGTGAAGTAAGGGAAACATACTTTTCCGAGACCTTCCAGATAGCTTAGCAATACCTTTGAGGTTGTAAGTCGTCGGCATATGCAACGTTTTCTTCCATACTACACTTTTTAACAAGTAATTAATTAAAAAAATCAAAAACCCGACTGCTCCAAAAGGGCTGAAGTAGAATTTCCAAAAGCAGTGAAATAGGCATTTCATTATTTTTATCCAGAAAGCCAAATACAAAGTTTCATAGTAGGTGTCTGCTTCAAAAACAAAAGATGTTCAAATATGTAATATTATCCTATTTTATCCTCGTAGTGCTCAACCTATGTGTAAAATTCCAGCACGCTTAAGTTCAGCGGTTTCCCTTTGCGTTGATATCTGGCACAGCAACTCACTCATTTAGTCAGACAGTCATCTCGATGTGTTATACGAGTATATATGTACTAGCTGACCCGGCAAACGTTGTGTTGCCATATAAATAAAAAAAATAAGGGTGAACAACCCTTATCACTTAAGGGTAAAAAAAAAATAGATAGTACCTATTCTCAGACCTACTGAATATGTATATAATATTTGGTGAAAATCGAGACACGAGAATTTTATATATAAGACATATTATGCATATAATGCATGTGTAATTTCCTCTTAATTTCCTTTATTTTGACACCCTACTCGATAGGTTTGGTTAACTTTTTGATGTGAAACATCTATAGCCGCACGTAAAACCGATTTCTGGCGTGGCGACGCCAGAAATCGGTCGACGCCGCGGCGACTCGTCGCCACGCTATACAATGGTATATATATACAGTCTATATGCAGTAGTGTGTACGGTGTGGCGACGCGTCGCCATGCGACGCCATTTATTGCCATTTTATTTTATCATTATGACATATTTAGTTCCTATCACAATATGTTCTTTTCTGCATATTACTTTTAAAAAATAATGTCGATGTTTCACATCTGCCAGGCGTCCCGTGACGGCTCACATTTTTTACACGCTTTTTATTAGCTTCACCTGTATGTTTGTTTGTATGTTTGTAACCGACTTCTTTGGGCGCGATTTTGACCCACTTTAAACGGCCAGATTTCGTTCAAACTTTGTAGATTTATTGAGGACCGATGAAAATACACGATTTTAATAATTTTGTACCATTGTCCTTATCAATATCCTCAGGATTAACGATTTTCGAGGCGAGAGAAAGCGCCTTATGGAGCGTTCAGGCAAAGTTACTAGATTGATTTTTAGCTTTGGAAAATAATAATATTATTTCCCTATAACTCAAATGTACTGAAACATATCTATAATGCCATCTTGTAGAATGATTTTTAGGATTCCGTACTCAAAGGATAAAACGAAACCCTCCGCTGTCTGTTCTTGAGTCACAGGGCTTTATCTCTTAAACCGTAATAGATAGACACTTGATTTTTTTACAAACGATGCATGATGGTGGTCGCTATAACAACAAATACTAAAAATAATAAAATAAATATAGTTTAAAAAACTAAAAAACACGCTTTTATGATAAAATCAACTAAAAATCCATTTATCTCCATTTATCAGGTTCGAAAAGTACCCCACACTTTTTCCACAATTATACTATTTACTGTTCCTTAATTGATTCTTAGATTGAAAATTATTTTCTACTTTTTTAGTTGATTTTATCATAAAAGCGTGTTTTTTAGTTTTTTGAACTATAATTATTATTAATAAACTAATTTGTTACCTACTTTTGCAATTAATAGTAAATTAAGAAACGTAGAAGATTACTGGAGAAAGATTCTACGTTGTATTTTTTACATTTAAACAGTTAATATGTGTGTTTGTGGATTAAAAAAAAACATTTATAAAGTAAATTGAAATAAGAAACAAAAAAATATTGCGATCCATATCCTAAAAAACAGTTAAAAGAAATAACATCATACAGAAGAAAGCTATTATAAAGTAATTTATAATTATCTTATACTTTTCACTGGATTATTCCACGAGACTAAGGTTCACGCAGTGATAGCCTGGTGGTGAAGAAACTCGGTCTCTTGATCGAGGGGTCTGAGGTAAAAAGATTTTCAAAGGTAAGTAAAGTCTACCAATTCGCACTTCAGCGCGGTGGACTATGGCCTAATCCTTCTCAATCTGAGAGGAGACCTGCGCCCAGCAGTAGGACGGTAATGGGTTGATGATGATGAATGTCTCCATCGGGGAAATGTGATAGACATAACGGCTACCTTTAAGAGCGTCGCTAATAGACCACCCAGAGCAAGATAGTTGATGTATGGATCAAAGGTTTCCAGCTGCCCCACTTGGTCACGCCAAACGGAAGAAATCTAATGTGTAAGATGATTTTTGAATCTCTAGCGGCGAAGAGTAGAACACACTGGGCGACTGCCACTGACCACCGGAACACATGTTAAATGTAATAAAACGGGCGCAAATGTGTGTCAACGCTTGTGGCAGATACTTGACAGAAGTCATCATTTCCAATTAGCAAAAAGAATTACGGGTCCAAGTAAAGATTTCCATTCGGCAAAATCACTTATTTTTATTTAGTACAAAAGTTATTCAAAAACAAAATTGGATGATTCATTCTCCGCCACCTTGTATTTTTAAAAGTAATGAAATTGAGGCTCCTAATTTACTTTAGTCACTCGCATGAAAGTAATTTATGAAAAATTACTTCTCACGTGTATAACTTTGAAATGTTTATGAGAGAATTAGTCACTAATATGGATTTGGATGATAGTATATTTTGTTTCTATGGGTATAAGAGTGAAAGTAGCTAGTTACAGTAGTAACATATTTTTACCCACTTGTACTGCACTATGTAATGCTAGGACTAAAACAAAACAGTAATTTGTAAAGCTTTTATGAAATTTCTAATCAAAATTTAAGTAGCAGTCATCCTTTTCATTGTAAGCGCAAAATAATGTCCAAGGGAAGTCATGTGCAATACGGTAATAAAAGAGAATATTAATGAATTAATCATCATTTATTTATTTTGCTTTCAACATGAGTACTTTTATCTTTTAAAAGATCTCAGTAGATGGCGCCACATCCGCATCCACATCCAGGACCGTAACCAAGAGGACCAGCAAGACCATAAGCTCCGTAGCCGAGAGGACCTGCCAGACCAGCGAAGCCGTAGGCACCAGCATCCTCAGCGGTGATAGCGACAGCTCCGTTGCCGCAGCCGTAAGCGACAGCACCGGCACCAGCGGTGGGCAGAGCGCCCTCGATAGCGACGGTTCCGAGGAAGGGCAGAGCACCACCAACAGCAAGAGTGCCTTCGTAAGCGTTCTCAGACAGGACGGAGACTCCGGCGGGGATCAGAGGAGAGGCGGAGGAGATGGCGAGGCCGGGGCCGTTGGAGGCGGCGAGAGCTCCAGCGGGTCCATAAGCCCAGCCGGCTAGGGGAGCGGCGGCGTAGGGTGCATCATACCAAGCCGCGGCGCAAGGGGCAGCGGCGAGGGGAGCAGCAACGAAGGGAGCGCCGGCGAAAGGAGCACCGATGCACTGAGCAGCAATGCTCTGGAAAATATATAATAGTTAATAATGTTTCTAACGTGGTCAAAAGGAAATTATTTGTACTGTCAATTTATAATAGTTGTTTCCCATTAACTAAGCAGAACGAATGAGTATTTGACTCATATAGTTCCTGCTGAGAACTAAGCTAGAACGTCTCGGAAAAGTATACCCTTCCCTTACTATACCCAGGCAGAAATAGGTGTGGCGGTGGTGCCGCCGGACCACAAAGTGTTCTACCACCTTCAAAAAGTTGCCAAGGTCCATTTCCCAAGAAAAGGTTTCTAATAGAGGATCCTATTTTATATCTAGATTTAAAGTAATTACCTGGATAAGAAGCGCCTGGGCGCAGACAGCGAGGACAATCTTCAGAGACATATTAGCTTCTTCAAAATCAAATTCGAGAATGACCCACTTTGTCCAAACCAAGCTTATATACACAAAACACAGTCATATCAACACCGTAATAGTTTCTGTGGACAGTTGGGAAAATCTAGGTCTACGTGACTTCGAGGTTAGTATTGTTGTTTAGTAAGTTTTAGTAAGTTACTTGGTATTGTGATATTTATAAGTTAGTACGATAAGAGTGAAAATGAGTGTTATAAAATAGGTGATTAGGTTTTTATCGATAATTGTTTGAAATAGTTCCAGTGTTACATGCTCCATTAATCGGATTGAAATTTAAACGATACTTATTGGAAGGCGTTACGGAGTTATTTTCGCTCTATGATGATGTTTAACGGCTACTCCCGATGGATATCTGTAATTAGCTCCAGATTAGATAAGAATCTTACTAGAAGTCAGCTAGAGATGCGTTGCTACCTCTGAGGACTATGAGAGAACGCCTCGGAAAATATGTCTCCCTTACCACACTCTTCAAACCAGAACACAGCAGTGCTTAGCAATGCTGTTATTAAGCAGGAATAGAAATAGGTTCCTCGAGAGCCGAACGCCAAAGGGTTTTACCACCTTGAACTTATGACTGCTATCTATATAAAAAAATGTTTGTTTGTCCGTATGCGTTCCTAAACCATTCATACTAATAGGCTGCAATTTTGCTGAGTGGTAGATCGACAATTTTCTTACACTTCTTTTTCGTCGTTTCTTCATTTCTGAAGGTCGTGCTCGTTCTGGTAAGCCTCTGTGGATGATCTGACGAGCTGCTTCCATGCTACCCTGTCTTCCGCTTGTCTGAGAGCAGTTGTAACTGGAAGTCTCATTATTTCTTTTATAGAATCCGACCATCGGCTAGGTGATCGGCCTCTAGGTCTTCTTCCATCTACCTTGCCCACCACAACCAGCTTTTCAAGGTTGTCTTGCTGTCTTCGTGCTATGTGGCCAAAGTAGGTCAGAATGCGTTGGTAGCATAGCGTGGATAACCTGGTTTTAATTTTAAGCTGTTGGAGAATCGACTTGTTGGTTCTTTTAGCCGTCCACGGTATTCGTAACATTCTCCTCCAGCACCACATTTCGAAGGCATCGATCTTCCTTCTGTCTATAGCTCGGATCGTCCAAGACTCAGATGCGTATAAGAACACCGAGAAGACCAAAGTCCGTACAATTCTTATTTTGGTGGCATTGGACACATTTCTGCTCCTCCAGATCTTTGTGAGCTTACTCATTGCATATTTGGCCATTTGAGTTCGTCGGCGTATCTCCTTTTCACATCCTCCCTGGTTGCTGATCATGGATCCAAGGTAGACAATGTTTCTTACACATGGTTCTACATTTAAAAGACCAGGTGACGTACAAATTGTTTCTGCTGCTGAAACCTCAAACCCAGAAACATGGATTTTTATTTAAATAACCTTCATTAAGGGAATCGTTCAAAATTCATCCTCTACTTAAAAATTAGGAAATGACTGAATGAGACATCAATTTTTAAGCCAGGATTGCTAGATAACTGCAGTAGTTACCCGACAAGAAAAGTTACAGGCAAAAATTAGTTTACAACAACAAAAAGTGTATAGAAAATGCAGACTCATACTCAACTAAAATATTTAGAAAATGCAAATTACTCGTAACAAAGAAAATGCATAGTTAACTAAAATATTTTTACTTTAAGTGGAGCTCATTTTGATAAACAAAGGTTTACATTCGTATATTTTCAAAAGACGGTATCATATTGTTTCAAAATGTATTGACGCAATACAATATAGGTTATTATAAAAGCGTGGACAGTGGCCGACGAATCATTCTTGGTGCTTTACTTGTCCAAACATGTCGTCTTTCGCCTTCTTGATCCTTGCTGTTCAGGCTTGCCTGGTCCAGGTAAAATCTTGTTCTGTAATTATGCTCCACCGGCTCGAAGGACCAAAATGTTCATTATTTAACCTATTTTTTATGAGTTTTCGCTGGAGCACCTTTGGGCGTTTTCTTTATAATTATTTCTTGATACTTGATAGCTCGATTTTGATTTTATTAGACAAAGTATTTGGCGGTTACTTTCTTTGAATTAAAATCGTTGCAAAAATGCCCGCGCTTTCTTCTACCCCCTCTACACCCCTTGCGCTTACTTGTTTTTCGTTACTTTACGTCTACCATTACCATTTTGTTCCACTTATTCTGCACAGATTCATGAATTTCTTAATTTTTTCTTTTACAGAATGTCTTCGGACAGTGCATCGGACCTGCGATTGCTCCCTGTGGAGCTGCTCTTGCCGCTGGACCTTATGGCGTCGCTGGACCTTACGGCATCGCTGGGCCTCTAGCCGGTCCTCTAGTTACCGGACCCGTTGGAGCGTACGGCGGTGCTGGCATCGGTGAGGTCGCCGTCGCTGGTGAGCTGCCCGTCGCCGGTACCACCCTCGTCGCCGGACAGGTGCCCATCCTCGGAGCTGTGGAATTCGGAGGAATCGTCCCCGCCGCTGGTGCCGTCTCCATTGCTGGTTCCTGCGCTTGCGGATGCGCTGGACCCTACGGACCTGGTCCCTATGGAGCTTACTATTAAGAATTTTTTTTTTTTTTTTGAAGAATAAAATTAACATTACATTTACAATTTATATTGTATTTTATTTCCATGGATTTGGAATCAAAATTGAAAATCAGGAGTCAGAATTTAAATACATTTCTTTAAAAAATCTGGGATAAATCATAAAAGTAATTCAGAGCTAAAATATAATTTTAAAACTACAAAGTATCACAAATAAAGCACTGTATAAAATCTTTATTGAATAAAATAACGTCCTTAGCTTAGACTAAACACAGGAATGAGATGTTTTTTAGCAGAGAGTTATTCTGAGAATCGCTTTGCATTGTTTAATAAAGATAATGAGATTATACTTAGATTTATCAATACTATTCATTATTCTAATGCATAATAAGTTCTAGAAGATGAGTGAAATTGACTAACGCCTCTTGATTACAGTAACTTATGGTAGTTTGTTTTAACTTTCTGATTTTGGGACGAGATTATTGTCCAATGATTGCAACCAAACACAACCAAACAGTATCTTTTGCCTTTTAGCAGTGGTAGTTCAGTCTTAGTAATACAAACTGGAGAGTTGAAAGAACTTAATCAATGTCCTTTCTCGGGTCTCAGACTATCTTTCTACAAAATTTCATTAAAACGGTTCAGTGATTTAGGCGTGAAGAAGAGACAAACAGACAGACAGAGTTACTTTCGGATTTATAATATTACTAAGGATTGAACTTCCTCCAACGACATCGAATGTAAGAAAGTTCTGAATTCTTTTGCGTACTTTAGACACGAGTTAAGTTTGACCACATAACACGGTTGCCCAACCAACAGACTTGGGATTCCTCATACACTTTTATAATTTAAAAACCTTATCTTATCTTATCTTAACGATTGACCGTCTTAGAGTCAACTTACCCTGATGATGCTCCGTTTTGGAGCCAAACACATGTTGGTGGTATGTATGGTGGTGTATATTTTTAATATTTTGCATCTGCATGCATCCTTTGAGGAAGGAAGGGTGGTACATACTGCATGGTTTAAAATGTATACCATCATACATATTTGTAGCGGATTGTTGCGAAGTAGTTTTAATCTTAACTTAATAGCATGATTTCCGCAAAGTAACGTACTTTGCGGAAACGTACTTTGCGGTTATTTTGAACCCTTGTGGTTTGTCTCCGGCGACACCACCACCGCACCTATTTCTACCTCGTAACAGCAGTGTTAAGCGTTGCTGTGTTCTAGTGTGAAGGGTGTGGTAAGGGAGACATATTTTTCCGAGGCGTTCCAGCATAATTCTCAGGGTTGGCGGCGCATCTGTAGGAAGGCATTCAGGTAGGAATATCTAATCCTATCTGGGGTTCATTACAGACAGCCATGGGCGGCGGTAGCCACTTACCATCAGGTGGACTGCATGCTTGTCTGCTGCTCCTATCTTGTAAAAAAAATGTAGTAGCAGAATAAGTTGCTGCGAGGTCTTTGGAATGCATCATGTTGTCTATGTCCTTCAAACCTGACTAAGTTACTCTACTCATTGCTGTCCCACTACTGGGTCTCCTTACAGAGTGAGAGGGGCTTAGACCAAATGAGGATTGGTAAACTTTCCACTGAGAATTTTGAAAATTTCGTTTTACAAATATTGATTTATCGTGAAACAACTAATGATTAATTTTTAACTAACGAAATTCAGACGTTCCTAGGAATTTGTAAATTCCTTCACCTATTAGTTACTGATAGTTCAGTCACGTTCAGTTATGAACAATAAACTATGAATTCTTTTAAGATAAAATAGCTTCTTCTTTTCTACATTCATTGACCACCGAAAGGGTTCTGTACTAGGATTCCCTGAGTCAGTTGTAATTATCGTCAACCCATCATTGTCTTACTGTTGAGCATAGGTCTCCTCTCAGAATGAAAAGGATTGAGCCATACTCCACCGCGCTGGCCAAGTTCATCTTGGTAGACTTCACATACCTTTGAGTCATACATGCCACCCGCTAACCTACCCTGAAAGGGCTAAATATGAAAGCTTGTAAGCAATAGACGATATTTAAATAGGTTAGGTTAGGTTAGGTTACGTTAGTCAAGGCTAAAGAAAATTATCAAAAGACCTTAACCTTAATGTCGAAATTAATGAAGATGATTTTGAAATAAAACGTGACATATTAAGTAGGTTAGGGTTTGAAGGAAATATTAATAATGTCAACGATACGATAGGTGTTACTAGGTAAAACTTTGTTTAAAATAATGAAGATTTAATTTTTATTTTGATATACACCCATTATTAAAATTTAACTGATTGTTTACAATCAATCTATAGATCAAAATTTCAGAAATTGAACAGAAATTTCCGAATTTAAATCTTTGATAGACAAAACATTGATTGATTATATAACGGGCGTCAGTCAATAAGCAACCCTGCTCCTGATCCCGCAATATGAGGATAAAACGATCTCTACAAATCGGTAACCCTTTTATATCTTCCAAAACTCTCCCCACCTAGTTTTAGCAACGCCTTTACAAATTCCCACATCATGGAAAATTACAAATCAAAATACTACTCTCCATAAAAATAATTATAACACGCACGTTAGATAAACGGAAATAAAAATAAATATTTGTAAACAGTTTTAAAAGGATATCCAAGAAAAGTGCATGATTTACGAAAATATCATCACGTACAAGAGGTAATGTTACAACACATACACATAGTAACATGAACTCAAGAGAATCTTTCGTATAAAAGGTTGTTTGTTCAAAACAAATCATTGCAGTTGGTACACTGAGCTCATCATGAATACCTTTGTTTTCGCCCTCATCTGTCTTCAAGCTTGCTTCCTGCAGGTAAGAGTTGTCCTCCTATGTTATAAAATATGGAGTCTTCATATCATTTTAATATAAACTAAGCACCAGATATTTTGCGATTGCACATCTGCATTTACACGGGCAATCTTGATGCGTTACCTCGTAACATTCATTTGGAACGTTATCTCTTATCTACAATTATCTATGATATCCATCGCTCAGAGTCATAAAATATTGCCGTAAGGCAGGATTATCGCCGTTGTGTTTATATGAATTTAAGTCACCTATGAATTATCTTTTTCAGAATGTCTTCGGATTCTGCGGAGATTACGGCTACGGTCCTTATGGCTATGGAATAGGTGCTTGGGACGCACCCTTTGGTGGCTACGGTTATGGTGCTTACCCCTATGGTCCTTATGGTTATAGAGGCTTTTACGGGGAGCCCTTCGGTGCTTATGGCCTGGGTTATGGAGGCTTTTACGGGGAGCCCTTCGGTGCTTATGGCCTGGGTTATGGAGGTTACTATGGTTATGGAGGCTTCGGACCTTATGGCTTTGCTGGTGCTGATCTTGAGACTGGCCCCGCTGGTGCCTACGGTGGTTCTGGTGTAGGAGAAGTTGAAGTAGCTGGTGAGTTACCGTCCGCTGGTACTACTGCTGTTGCTGGACAGGTGCCCATCCTCGGTGCTGTGGAGTTCGCTGGCCCCGTCTGCGCGTCTGGCACGGTGACCATCACGGGTACCTGCGCTTGCGGCTGTGGCGGATTCTTCTGATAACTCGTGGATTGTAGCTGTAAATTAATAATAAATTGAGTAATTTGGCGACTTTTTTTGAGTTTTATTGATTAACTACCAACTTTGATTTGCATTGCGTGGATGTCGACTGACTTACATGTGAGTTGACTACATAATTCCTTAGGAGTGCAAACTCTTTTTTTGTAGGCTTCAGGTAAAACTTGTTGTATATCGAGTTGGTTATAAATGTCCCTGGGCAGCATAGACCACTTGCCATCAGGTGCACTGCCTGTTTATTTGCTACTTGTTTTAGAATAAATGAACTTAGTTCTATATCATGAAAACTATCATCAATCCAAGTTTGTTACTCTTAGGTCTCTCTTAGAATAAAATGGTTAGGTCACAGAAGCAAGCTAACCTTTGAAAACATTCGAAAATCTTTCAGGAGAGTAGGTCTTACCAGGTTTGCTTCCACCGTTGAAGCATGTGATAAATTATTTCTTAAACGCTCACGGAAAAGTCAGAGGCGTACCTGGGACCAAACAGGACCCCCAGTGAGAATCGAATTTCAAATCACTAAATGAAATTAAGACAATTAATCAAATGTCATTTACTCAAAACTGATATCTTATATATATATAATTATCGTGTCACAATGTTAGTTACCGTACTCCTCCGAAACGGCTATACCGATTTTCACCAAATTTTATATGCATATTCAGTAGGTCTGAGAATCGGCTACTATCTATTTTGCATATCCCTAAGTGATAAGTGATAAGGGCAACACAACGTTTGCCGGGTCAGCTAGTAGAACTCTAACTTTTAAACGCTAACAATTTCCCAGCGGAAAATGTTTTGCTACATAGATGAAGCGACGCAAAACACTCCATACGTGTGCCAATTTTTTATCTTTAAAAGACACTCTTTTATACCTGTCCACTTGATGGTAAGTGGCTACTGCCGCACATGGACATTTGTAATCAACCCCGAATAGGATAAGCTATTCCTACCTGAGGTCGACCACAGATGCGCCGCTACCCCTGAAGGTTAAGCTGGAACGCCTCGGAAAAGCTCCCAAAATCTCCCTTACCAAGCCTTTCGAGCCAGAACACAGCGGCGTTTAGGTGCACACTGCTGTTATTAGGCAGAAATAGGTGTAGCGATGATGCCGCCGGACTCGAACTACAAAGGATTCTACTTCACTAAACTATTTCTACTTTTTGATACTCCTGATTAACTTCATGTATAAAATTATTAATATTATAATTATCCACGTCTCAACTGATAACAGTTGAAACTATTTTAATAGATACAACATTATTATATCATTGTTATGTAACTACTATTTGCAACACTATAATCTTTTCATAACTCATAATCTATGTCATCATTATTTTATATAAAAGGTGTTCTCATTAATATAACATTTATTAGCTGTTTCTATCGATTTAAAACAACAAAATGTTTAAGACTGTTGTATTTTGTATATTTGCTTTTCTAGTTCAGGTAAGTCTATTTTGGCTAATTTTTGCAAAGCCGTTTGTTGTCAATTGAAATATAATTTTAGTTTAAAAACTAAAAACCACGCTAAAATCGCACAGGGAAAATCGTTAATCCTGATTCCTGACGATCCTGATGAGGTGAATGCGATAAAATTATATAAATCGTGTATTGTCATCGGTTGTTGATAATTGTTTTAAATTTTAAATTAATTGGACCGTTCAAAGTGGGTAAAAATTTATTTGCATTTTTTTCAGACCATTACCAGCCAGTACATTGGTCCGTTTGGACCGAATGCATTAGGAGTTAATGGTTACGTGAACGGATACGCAGCCAACGGGTTCTACGGGCCTCAAGTTCCAAACCTTGGACCTTACGGGCTCCCTAGTGCTCCTCTTGGACCTGCTATATTCTCTGGACCTTGCCTCTCTCTTCTGGAAATTCCATCTTCAAATGGAGGAGGTTTTAGAGTAACTAGTAAATCTACTCTAATTCCCAGTGGAGTAACAGTTCAAACAGACAGTATGCTAATCGAAGGACCATTAGCAGTGACTGGTCAGCTACCATTCTTAGGAGTGGTAGCTCTGGAAGGTCCATTACCAGTGTTCGGTCAAGGTATAGTGTCATATGGATGTGGTGACGGTAACATTGGTATCGTTAATGAGGTTCTTCCAGAGGTTCCAGTACAGGTCTACCCAGGTCCTGGGTATGGGTTTGGGTATAATGGATATCCAAGATGTGGGTCTGTTTATTAGTTAGTTGTTATTTGTTAAATAAATTATGTTTTTATTGTATTTTTTGGTTTCTTTTCAACTGTATCACCTGCTGTTATAGACCTTCCATTTGCTAAAAGTATAAATAGACTGATCAAGTGATCATATACATACTTTAAAAACTGAACTCAATGACCAGTTATGAAATAGTACTTTTATGTTATTAAAGAAATAAACAAAATTAGAATTCAGTTAGGAAGAAAGGAACACCTCTGAAGCAGTAATAGCCCAGTGGTTAAGAAACGCGGCCTCTTGATCGAGAGCTGCGAGGATCAAATCCCAGGCACGCACCTTTGATTTTTCAAAGTTATGTGCGTATTAGAAGTTAATAATCACTTGCTTAAACGGTGAAGGAATACATCGTGAGGAAACCTTCATACCTGAGAAATCTTAAAAAAAAAGCGTTCAAAGGTATGTAAAGTCTACCAATTCGCACTTGGCCAGCGCGGTTGACTATGGCCTAATACTTCTCGTTCTGTGAGGATACCTGTGCGCAGCAGTGGGACAGTAATGGGTTGATGACAATGAACAATGAATCTCTGTCTCTTGCTATGTCAGATTCTTATGATACTAGGACTCTAAAGTAGATAATGCCTTGTATTGAATATTCTAAACGAGATATTTATAGAAGACTATAAATATGATACTCGTAAGTTTCGCCAGATCCGGTCATCGCGCTTGGAGGGCTCCGGTTCTGTTCCGTCAGAGATCCCGGAGTTCTCCAACAAGCGTTGAGGACGGCCACCAGGGGGGTTTTAGTGGGGTAAAAATCCCACTTAACCCGGCGTCGCTCCCACGACGTCGGGTTTCGTCGTTCGGTTTGAAAGTTTCCCCCTCGAAAAGAAAAAAAAAACAAAAAGGTTACACTTATATATAATATACTTTTATATACAATTCTAATGTTAATTTATAGTATGGACATCAGACTAACGCGAAATAGGATTAAAGTTTTATTTGAGATTACTCTTAGATGCGTTGAGACTCTTAAACCTAGAGTACGAAAAGCAATTAAGCGAGGCAAAAATTGATAATTTTCGAACTTTACTTGTTAAGTTGATTATTAATTGAGTATCAATAGATTAAGATGAGTATCAGTTTTTACTTCAGTAACATCATGACATTTAAAAAAGTAATAAAAATTTAACATTTCGTTCAAATCTTCAAAACCAATGAAATTGCTTCTTTCAAATCAACAATATTTCTAAATTGAAACGTTTTGTTTGTCACTTTATTAAAAAAAAACTGTGATTGCACAAAAAAGTCACGCACAAAATATAAATATTTTCACGATGTTAATGCTAAAAATATTTTCCGCGAATTCTATTTCGTAATTAACGATAACTGTGTTTTAGTATATAAATAAATTTTGAAGGTTTAGTAATTATTGCATTATTTTGTTTGAGAAATTAAAGTGTTAATCGTCGTTTGGTCAAAGTCTGAGAAACAAAAATGACGCCTAAATATTATTTTTATATCGTCCTTGTCCAAACTTTTGCGACCCAGGTAATATGAAGGTGGTAGAACACTTTGTATTTTGATTCGTATCCGGCGGCACCACCGCCACACCTATTTCTGCCTAATAACAGCAGTGTTAAGTGCTGCTATGTTCTGGTTTGGAGGGTGTGGTAAGGAGACATACTTTTCCGAGGCGTTCCAACTTTTGTCTCAGGTGTAGCTACGCATTTGTGGTTGATTGTGCGGTTATGATTGTGGCCTGTCTATGTATAAGATTTTACCCATGACCACTGACCATCAAGTTGACTGTATTTTCGTTTGCTACTTTACTTACAACAACAAAGTACTATGATTCTTCTTTGTTATAACTTCGTATATCCTTTTTTCAGATCTCTAGCAAATGCATCTCAACTACCAATGGTTTATCTAAGAATTTGTACGGACCTTTTGCGACTGCATTTAATGACAAAACTGTATTTGCACCATTTTCTTCATCCTTTACTGCTATAACAAATCCCGGTACATTAGCATCATCTACTAGCGCATTTACAACATTTAGTTCTTCATCTGTCTCACCAATTGGTATATCTATTAATTCTAAAGCTAACTTAGAAGGTGTTTTAGATGTTAATGGTAGGTTACCATTTGTAGGAGTGGTGAAATTTGAAGCAACTGTCCGTAGCAAAGGTAATGGTAGTGTTGCTTGTAGTTGTGGTAAAGGGCATCTAGGGATGACCACTGAAGATGTAATAGCGTTTGGTTTTGCTGAGGATATGCCCTGTTTAGCGACAATGTCTAGGCTTTATGATCATAAAAGGAAATGTAGAGACAATACTTATGTATACTAATAGATTTTGTAATTTGTAAATAAATATTAATTGTCGAGTTAATCCTTTGTTTTTTTACAAAATTTCTCTTACCGTGTTACACTCATAACTATCATTATCATCATCATCAACCCATTACTGTCCCACTGCTGGGCACGGGTCTCCTCTTAGAATGAGAAGGATTGGGCCATAGTCCACCGCGCTGGCCAAATGCATATTGGCAGTCGTCACATTCCTTTGAAACCTTTTTTAAGATTTCTCAGGTATAAAGGTTTTCTGACGATGTTTTCCGTCACTGTTTAAGCAAGTGATAATTAATTTCTAATAAATTACCTGGGATCAGACCCTCGGACCCCTCGATCAAGAATTCGAGATTCTTAAGCACTAGAATATCGCTCGAATGATCATTATCAACTGACCATTATTCAAAGTAATGAGTTGTGACGCATCTCTTAAAATTAGAAGGCTTATTACAGACAACCAAATGCGAATTGGTAGAAATCACACAACTTTGAATTTTTTCTTTTTTGGAATAACTACCACGTTTTTTTACAAGTTGTTCGTTAACAAATAATGAACAATTTTGAATGCAAAAATAAACTCCTTTGCAAAAAAAACGGGCACCTTACACACACACTTTACCTTAGCTTTTCTATGGGTAAATATTATTATATTTTTAGTATGTCATTAGCTTGGATGACTAGAAATTTCTTATTATCAATGAGAATCTAGTTTTTTAACACTTTTATCCTGGTATCGGTGTTTTAGTCAATGTAAACAGAGAGCCGTGTTAAAATGGACATTTTTATGGGTATAATGAAATTAAGACTACGAGTATTTTTATGGTATTTTAATAAAAGAGACATTAAAAAATAAAAATTAATAACGAGTATGACCTCCTCTTGCAGCGATTACGGCATGTAATCGTCTTGGCATGCTTCCCACCAGGCTTTTGATGGTGTCCTGTGGAATGTGTTCCCACTCAGTCGAGATTACACGTTTAAGCTCTCTGATGTTTTGTGGAGGTGGTTGGACAGATCGTACTCGCCTTTTTAGGAGGTCCCAAACATGCTCAATGGGGTTAAGGTCGGGGCTCCGCGCTGGCCAATCCAAACGACGAATACCGACCTCTTGCATATAAGCATCTACGTCGCCAGAACGGTGGGCCCGAGCATTATCGTCCATGTAAATGGCATCTTCACCAATTACAGTCAGTGCGGGTTGTGCATTTTGAGAAAGGATTTCTGTTATGTACCTATGCGCATTTAGTGAGCCATTTTCTATGAATACTATCTCGGTACGATAGTTGGAAGTTACGCCCGCCCAAAACATAACGGACCCTCCACCATAAGGGGTGATTTCTTCAAAACACACATCGGCATAGCGTTCCCCTGGTCTTCGTAACACTCGCCGACGTCGGTCCTCACCATGCAGACAAATTCGAGCCTCATCGGAGAAGAGTACGCTACTCCAGTTACCTGGTGTCCAAGATAGGCAATTTCTAGCGAACCTCAACCGCGCAATCCGGTGCTCACGGAGTAACTTGGGGGCCCGCGCTGGTCGTCGACTACGTATATCAGCAGCTAAAAGTCTTCTCCTCACAGTCCATAGGCTAACTTGTGCTCCTCGTACCTCTTCAAGGTTTCTTTTGAGGTCTATGTAACTGCATTTGCGGTTCCTCAGCGCCTGAGTCACTAAAAAGCGATCGTCTCGCGGCTGTGTGCAACGTTTTCTCCCAGAACCTTGCCTTCTCTGAACGGAACCTGTCTCTTGGTATCGAGTCCAGGTTCTTTGTACGGTTGAACGACTCACGTTTAACCGCTGTGAGACGTAACATTGGCTACACCCCTCTTCCAGCAGCGCTATAATTTTACTAGCTCTCATTGCTTTTTCTGCCATTACGATAGACACAAAGATATCTGTTTTAAGTCACAATAAGGCAGAATTATGCGATAAACATAAATTGTTGTACTAAAAATAACGAAAAGTTACTTTTAGTTGCTTGATAACCTTTTAACCGCAAACCCGCGAAAAGTGTCACAAAATGAAAAAGGGATTAATAATTTAAAAAACAAAAGTTTTGAATTTGGAATGAACTTTTTTTCATACCCAGACTCTTTATTAAGTGCCAGTAACATAGTTTGGCTATTAAAACCTCTGAAGAACTAAATTATTACCAATAATGTTAAAAAATCAAACCCGCCCGTTTTTTTTGCAAAGGAGTGTATATTTGTTAAAAACAGAGATACTAACTCGGATATTGAACCAGACCTCAAAATGAAAAATTCAAAATATATAGGTACGACTAGGTTATCAAACAATTGTTTAGAATAAATAGAGAATAACAAGATTTTTTTCCCTCGCGCTTGTACTTCGAAGGTGGTAGAACCCTTTGTGGTTCGACTCCGGCGGCACCACCGTCACATCTATATCTACCTCAAAACTAAAATGTCAAGCGCTGCTGTGTTCTGGTTTGAAGGATCAGGTAAACAAAACATACTTTTCCAAGACGTTTCAGCTTAGTCTTCAGGGGTAGCGGCGCATCTGGCCGACCTCAGGTAGGAATATCTAATCCTGTCTGGGGTTGATTACAGATGTCCATGAGCGGCAGTAGCCACTTACCATGAAGTGGACTGCGTGCTAGTCTGCTACTCCTATATTATGAAAAAAATATATAACTCAGAATCCTACATGCATGCGTAATCACATATTACAAAGTATTTATCACTTGATTTAACGGGAAAAGGCGACATCGTGAGGAAACATATACTGTAACTTTTTATAAGAAAATTATGTCACTTAAACGTTTGTAAACTAGAATCACGTAAAGTGTAGTAATAACTGCTCCATATTGATACAATTTGTTTGAGAAACAACTCCATCTAGTGGTAGCTTTGTTAACTATTTGGTAAAAACAAAAAATACAGAGATGGCGCTTTAGTCTTTGTATATGCGTTGCTAGAAATAAATTTTGTCTTTCTGGTAATAATATCTTAATAGCGATTGTTTTGTATTAAATAAATGTTGATAAATAATGAAAAATTAAAGAATATCTTGTGAAATTATGATTATTGGCTGCAATCCGTTTTCCTGTGACATGAAAATAAAACAACGTACTAAGTTGAAAACTTTGAAGTTGAGGTACCTACTTACCTAGATTAAACATTAATTTATGTAATGATCTTCGTATACAAAAAATCAGCCGTATGTGTCCTCAAATCTCTAAAAATAGTTCCGATCAACAATGATTGATAAAATAATTTGACTTTAACTTTTTATATAACGTTGCCTGTACAAATAAGAGTATATTCGTAATTCCTAAATTCTTTTTTTTGTTTTTGTTCGTTCAGAAACATTAAAAAAATCTTCTACTTCCTTCCCTAATTAATTTCAGACTGAGCGACAGTGCGCGTAGATTGTTTTGATACTATATTATAATATTGAATTTCAAAAGCAGTGATAGCCTAGTGGTTAAGAAACGCGGCCTCTCGATCGAGGGGTCCGAGGTTCAAATCCCAGGCACGCACCTCTGATTTTCAAATTTATGTGCGTATTAGAAATTAATTATCACTTGCTTAAACGGTGAAGGAAAACATCGTGAGGAAACCTGCATACCTGAGAGATTTATATAAAAAAAAATCTTAAAGGTATGTGAAGTCTACCAATACGCACTTGGCCAGCACGGTGGACTTTGGCCTAATCCTTCTCATTCTGAGAGGAGACCCGTGCCCAGCAGTGGGACAGTAAGGGGTTGATGATGATGATGATGATGATTGAATTTCATTAGCTTTCTTCATGACAGTCGCAATACAGTAAGGGGTTGATGATGATGACTGAATTTCATTAGCTTTCTTCATGACAGTCGCAATTTTACAAATTTGGTAACGAAACGAAATTACGTGATGTATTACGCATAAATGACATATTAAAATCATTGCGTTAACTCCCTAACCTACCTTAGAAACACGTTTCATCCACCACGATATGTTTTACGAAATTAGTTACTAAACAGTGATATATTCTAAATAATAGCTGGTATATATAGTTAATGATGATTCCAGGAAAATCATTCTACCATTGGTTCTTGTAAGGAATCGATATCTTCAACAATGTCTGTTAACGCTGTTTTGGTCTTTTCTGCGCTTTTTGTTCAGGTAATTGAATAATTATTAGTGTTAAATAATGTTTTCATTCGTTTTTTTATTCAAAGTAATTAACGAATATGGAGTCCATTAGTAAGTCACTGTTGCCTGGACATGTAAAATCGACTTCAAATAAATTTTCAGTCCTATCTGAGATCGACTGCCAGATACATCGGTATCCAGTTGTCAATAGATTATCGGATTTTTCATTATTTTAAAAGTTTGGTATGTAAGACGTTCTAACTCACTTTGGTGTTGGTTCGACTATTTGACAGCAAGCAAGATTGCGGTTGATAATTCATCATCATCATCATCATCAACAACCCATTACTATCCCACTGCTGGGCACGGGTCTCCTCTCAGAATGATTAGGCCATAGTCTACCGCGCTGGCCAAGTGCGTATTGGTAGACTTCACATACCTTTGAGATTTTTTTTTTTTTTTTTTTTTTTATAAATCTCTCAGGTATGCAGGTTTCCTCACGATGTTTTCCTTCACCGTTTAGCATGTGATAATTAATTTCTAATTCGCACATAAGTTTGAAAAATCAGAGGTGCGTGCCTGGGGATTTGAACCTCGGACCCCTCGATCGAGAGGCCGAGTTTCTTAACCACTAGGCTATCACTGCTATTAATTATAATTTGTTTTTCTGTCGACTCGGATATCATTGGGGCTGCTCCTCTCGTTTTTGGTTACCTACTTCGAAGTATATGACATATTTTAGTAACACAAATTTAATCCAAACAATTTTTACAGTGCATCTACGGACAATGTATCGGAGCTTATGATGGCGGCTGGGCTGGTCCTGCGTGCGCAGGTCCCCTTGGTGTGGGTCCTCTAGCCGCGGGCCCCCTAGCCGCGGTCCCCCTTACCGCAGGTCCCCTCGCTGTCGACTGGGCTGGTATCACCGCCGCAAACGGTGGCGGATTCGCTGTTTCAAGCGCGTCTCCAATCGCTCCAGTTGGTGTTTCTGTGCTATCCGACAACGCCATTGAAGGAGCGTTGGCTGTTGGTGGAGCGTTGCCCTACCTTGGTGCTGTAGCGTTAGAAGCAGCTTTGCCTACAGCCGGCGCTGGTGCTGTTGCTTATGGCTGTGGGAATGGTGCTGTGGCGATTACTACTGAAGATGTCGGGGCTATCGGCTTCGCTGGTGTCGCAGGGCCTACTGGTTTCGTTCCTGGCATCACTGGACCCATTGCACCTGGACTGGCGGGACCTCTCGGATTAGCTGGATGTGGCCCTATATTGTAATCTTGTAATTTTACTTTATAAATAAATTTCTTTTTTTCTTTTTACTTTTTCTTGTTTCTTTCCATACGTTCATTCATTCATTCATTGAAATCATCAAAGCATTAATTTGTGGGTATAGGTGTTCTGTACAACGGTACAACGAAGCAAACTAATTTCCAGAATACGTAAATGATAATGAGTTCCAAATCCAAATCGAAATTCAAAGTCAAATCCAAAACTTTAGAAAAATATGATTTTGGACTAAAATGATCGCGGAATTCAGTCATTTTATTACGCAACGGGTACTGACAGGTACGGTTTTTAAATCGAAAATCGGTCGAAATATCGGCAATAAAGAAATTAAAAACCGCATATCGTGAGTACCGGTTACTTAATAAAATGATTTTAGAAAGAGGCGATATTCATACACGACTTCTACTGTTATTAGAACTGCTTCATTATCAACAACCCATTTACTGTCCCACTGCTGGGCACGGGTCTCCTCTCATAATGAGAAGGATTAGGCCATAGTCAACCGCGCTGTCCAAATGCGTATTGGTATTCTTCACATACTTTTTTGAAAACTTTTTTTTAAGATTTCTCAGATATGCAGGTTTCCTCACGATGTTTTCCTTCACCGTTTAAGCAAGTAATCATTAATATCTAATACGCACATAACTTTAAAAAATCAGAGGTGCGTGCCTGGGATTTCAACCTCGGACCCCTCGATCGAGAGGCCGAGTTTCTTAACCACTAGGCTATCACTGCTAGAGTTGCTTAAAATATTGAAATATTTCCTGTATATCCGAAAAGAAATCTAGGTGTCGTTTGAAGATCAATTTGAAGTACTTGAAGTAAAAATTCTTAGACACAATAGCTTCTACCAAATTATAAGTTTTAATAGACTAAATATTAGAATTAAATGTTTAATTATTAAATAGTTGACTACATTTACTATCGAATTAGGCATTCCTGTAATGTTAGGGAATATGATGTAATTAATAAATAAATTTTACCTAATACATGACCACTGTCGCCAACAGTTGCTGACAACGAGCGGAAACAATCGGCTAGTTGTCGACATGATGTCGCTCGTGCACTAGCTGCCTTACTAGCAAATACTTTTACATATGTATTCAGTCTAGTATTTACGAAAAAATAAAATTATTATAATAAACAAAACCCAACTGCTTAAAAATAATTAACTGAAAAGATTAGTAATGTACTATGTCACTTACAATTCAAACCGCATATATGTTATCTGTCAAGCTGGTTGGACTGTAGGTGTAACAAAGAATAAGACATACATACGATTGGCCAGACAGAACTCTAATGAATTTCGATTCCTGTTCTGGGTCTGGGTGTTTGTATATCTTTGTCTGTGAGTGCTCAGCAACCAAGACACAGGAAAAGTCTTACTGTGGTATGAGTATACAGAGCATTATTATACTTTGAAAGTATATAAAACAGAAACAGCTTCTATTAAACACTATTGGTCCCTAAGGCGTGCCTTGGTGGAATCCTATATCCAGCAGTAGACTAACATGGGCTGAAGAAGATGATGACGGTTCCTTAGGACACATGCAAAGGTTGTGACGACCTTCCACAGCTTATTAAGAGATGGCGCTACACGATTTTGAACACTATCAAAGTTTTCTAAAAATCAGATAAACAAAGAGACAAGGTAAGTTGCTGTAAGTTATAACATACTAGTTTTTGCCCGCGGCTTCGCCCGCGTTCAAAAGAAAATAATATGACATATAATCGATTATGATATGAAAATAATCGATTTTTTAGGTCCAAAAGATCGATTCTCCGATTAATCGATCTTCAATCGTCATCCCCAGTTCCCGTGGGAATTCCGGGATAAAAACTATCCTATGTCCTTTCTCGGGTCTCAGTTTATCTTTGTACAAAATTTCATTAAAATCGTTTCAGTGGTTTAGGCGTGAAGAAGAGACAACCAGACAGACAGACAGACAGACAGAGTTACTTTCGGATTTATAATATTAAGTAAGGATATATCTACAGCCCACGTTAGTCCACTGCTGAACATAGGCCTCATGTTGTGAGAACTAATAGAGAACACTTTTGATGAACATTATGTTCGTCTATACCGAACGGTTTAGTTAGCGCACTCCGGTAAAGCATCTCATCTTTCCCAATTTCCGCTGACTTCGTGTATATATGCCATTATGTTTCTTTGAACTTATTTTTCAATCATAATAAAATATAACCTATAGCACTATTGAGTAGCGTAGCTCTCTGATTGTGAAAGAATTTTCATGATCGGGTCAGTATTTTCGAAGATTAACCCTTACAAACAAACAAACATACATACAATCAAAGTTACGAACTTTACCTCTTTATAATATTAGTATAGATTAAAAAAAATAAAGTTACACACGAGGTCGGAGTTCGTCTGATGGTAAAAGTCCACCGCCGCCGATTGTTTCTGAAGCCGATAATACATGCGTTGGCACTCTGCGTTGGAATAAGATGACCGCTTCATATACAAGCCAGCTTGCATCTAATTCTATGGCCTATGTCGAGCCTTATGTGGTAGAACACTCTGTGGTTCGACTCCAGAGGCATCACCGCTACACCTATTTCAGCCTAACAACTACAGTGTTAAGCGCTGCTGTGTTCTGTATTGAATGGTATGTATAAGGGAGACATAACATTCGAAGTGATCTAACTTGTCCTCTGGGGTTGTCACGTATAGGTGGCCAACCTCAACTAAGAATTTAATATTATCTGGGGTTGATTACAGATGTCCATGGGTGGCAGTAGCCACTTACATCAAGGGGACTGCATGCTCATTTGCTATTTCTATAATAAAAAAAAATGTGAGCCGTCACGGGACGCCTGGCAGATGTGAAACATCGACATTATTTTGTAAAAGTAATATGTAGTAAGTATTAAATAAAATATTACGATTTTTTTCCAGATAACGATGACTATTTATTGAATAAACATTTATTTTCATTAAATACAAAAATTTACGAATTTATTTCAAATCGTGACTACTTAATTCGTTTAATCAGTGACTTCGGTAATAGTTATATTCGTTGTTGCCTCTGAGGACGGTATTACTGTGACAATGTATAGCGTGGCCACGGCATGCGTCGCCACGCCAGAAATCGGTTTTACGTGCGGCTATAGATGTTTCACATCAAAAACCCGTAACACTTTTAATATGGGCATTTTCAACTCAATCTTTTAATTTCAAGTAGTCAGTAGGTCAATATTAAATTCATTTTCGTAACCCTTAAACACCATTTCTAATACAATATCAACGTTAACTTCATCATTAACGATAATTATAATTTCACCTGTTACTACAATTTGATAACGATATATTTATCAATTTGTAACAGTTTCATAACGTACTATTGAAATTAGGCTTCTACCCGTAACCTCTTATGTAATTACGTACTTTACTAGTATATAAGGCTGGGTATTATCTGAAATAATCATTCTATTTTCATTTCCTTCACTAATTCAAAAACAAAATGGCGAAAATTGTTATTTGTTTTCTCTTCGCTGTGATGGTTCAGGTATGTTTTATCTTTTGTATAATCCAAGCTTGCAGTCCTCCGAATGGTATATGATCACCGCCCTGGTCACTGGTCCATCTATAATAAACCTTAGAGAAGATCGATATCCTACTAGAGGTCAGCCATAAGTGCCAGCCTTAGAAAGCTTCGTATAAATGATCATAAGATCATTGCAAATCCAAATAGGATTAAAGTCTACCAATGCTGACCACAATTATGCGTTGCTACTTTTGAGAATTAAATTAGTATACCTCGTGCCTTGCTCGACTCTTAAAACCAGAATATAGCAGCTCCCAATTCTGTTAAAAGACAGAAAGTGGGAGGTGGTGCCTTCAAAATCGAACTATCAAGGATTCTACCACCTTCAGAATATGCTCACTGCTTTTGCATATACGAGTAAACTTACTGAACTGATTCTTGATAACTTATTTATTGTTGCAGACGATCACTGGCCAATGCATAGGTCCGTACGGCCCAGGGTTTCCCGGACCCGGACTACCTGGCCCAGGTCCGGCCCTAGAAGCTTATGCACCGCTAGCTGGTCTACCAGGCGTTGGACCTTGCACTCTTCCAGGAATCGCTGCATCAAACGGCGGAGGCTTTCTCGTAACCAGCTCATCTCCGATCTCTCCCAGTGGACTCTCAGTGCAGACGGACTCAATGGCTATCGAAGGTCCATTAGCCGTGTCAGGGCAACTGCCTTTCCTTGGTGTAGTGGCCCTTGAAGGTCCATTACCGGTTGTAGGACAAGGAGCGGTAGCGTACGGCTGTGGTACAGGAAACGTAGGGATTTTGAACGAAGTTGGACCTAATCTTGGGCCCTTTAACGCGTACCCAGATGTCAACCCAGGATACGGTTATGGGTATCCCAATGGGTACGGTTGTGGACCCTTCTACTAGAATAAGTTGTTACTATTTTGTTGACTATTGATTAAATATTTCGTAAATAAAATTTCGTTTCATTGAAATGTCATGTCACTTGTAATGACGTCATAATTTCTTCACATGTGTTACCTATAATTACATTACATTTACGCTATGCAATAAAGTCTTGATGTATGACAAAGTATTTAAATGGTAGCGATCCTCAAAGTTTGAGTCCAACATCGTTACCGCATCTTCTACTGCTTTTTGTAAGAGTAGCAAACAAGCATGCAGTCCCTCTGGTAGTAAGTAGTCACTGCCGTAAGGACATCTGTGATCAGCTTTAGTATGAGTTTTTACGTATTGACAAAAATGTCTGTTTTTGTTTTTTTGTTTACGTATTTCCCATATATTTCCAATCAGTTCTAATACGATCCGCTAGGGGCGCTGATTGGAAATGTATGGGCAAGTATGTAAACATACACAATAACAGTATTTTTTGTACAAACGTAAAAAGTCATACTAAAGGTACAGAACAGATTCTAGTTTAACCCAATCACATATGCGGTGCTCCCGAGGACTGCTGGTCGCCTCTTATAAAGTCAATCAGCATACACATCCTTCTTCCTCTTCTAGCGTGAAGAATCGCAGAACTTCTTCACATTAGTGACAGTTCTGGTGGTACCCCACGGGTATAACCATAATGACTCTACCTCTCAAAACTGCTGGATTTTGTATAGAAGGATGTGGTAAAACCTAGATTCTAATATGAAATGTCCTCATTAAGGTTACCTTACATGGAACTGTAATCTTATTGTAACTTAGTTACAGATGTCAATTTTAAAGCAATAACCATACTTACATTAAGGTGGACTGCAATTTAGTTTGTCACTTCAACTTATAAGAAACTAGTTTTTGCCCGCGGCTTCGCCCGCGTTTAAAAGAAAATAACATACTAACATACATAAAACTGAGAATTCGTACCTTCAACTTTGTTAAAGATCATCATTTGATCAAATGCATAGTTTACGATTCAGTCCTTACTAATATCGATTAAAATAATCGATGTTTTGGGTCCACAAGATCGATTCTCCGATTAATCGATCTTAGATCGCCATCCCTAGTTCCCGTGGGTTTTCTGGGATAAAAAACTATCCTATGTCCTTTCTCGGGTCTCAGACTATCTTTGTACAAAATTTCATTAAAATCGATTCAGTGGTTTGGGCGTTAAGAAGAAACAACCAGACAGACAGACAGACAGAGTTACTTTCGGATTTATAATATTAGTAAGGATATATCTCAATGGGTCTTACAAAATTAATTTTATGAATAGCAATTTTTTTTTATTCAAAGACAATAATATAAGAATAATTATTACTTACTAGCAACCCGCCCTTGCTTCGCACGGGCAGAATAGAAACAAATCTAAATTTCGTAGTCGACTATCTGCTTCTTTTAAGGTAGTAGAACCCTTTGTGGTTGACTCCGGTGGCACCAACGCTACACCTTTTTCTACCTCATAACAGCAGTGTTAAGCATTACTTTAATCTGGTTTGAAGTGTATGGTAAGAGATGTACCTAAGTAAGTAAGACCTAAGTACTCCCCAAGTTTGTCGTGGTACTTACGGGACACCTGTACAACTTTTTGCCCTAAATTAAAGCAGTTATATGTTAGAATATATTTACAACTAGTCGACCCGGCAAACTTTGTACCGCCTCAAAATCCTTCTATCAAATATAGGTATTTCGTTCTTATTAGTGATCGAAGGGTATTTCATATAAAATATAGCCTATGTTCCTCGTAGATAATGTAGCTTTCGAATGGTGAAAGAACTTTTAAAATCGGTCCAGTAGTTTTTGAGCCTATTCATTACAACCAAACAAAGAAACAAAGTTTTCCTCTTTATAATATTATAGTATAGATAATAAAAAATCAAAAATAAGTTAAAAATTTCATTTCGACCGGATTCTCATGAGCATTGACGAACCCGGTCAACTGTTTCATTCAAAAAATGTGACGGACGTGTCAAGATTTGCCTAGCATACGGATTACGGTTAACCCTTTTCACTCTGGGAAGAAATTGGTACCTAGCAGTGAGACAGTAATGGATTAACATTAATAATGATCTAAAGATGACCTTAATAAAAAATAATAAAGTAAATCACAAATTCATTGCAATAAAGTCATTTATTCATGGTTGGGTCAGTTCTCAGTAGTAATAACCAGCTCCATAGGGTCCGCCGCATCCGCAAGCGCAGGAGCCAGCGATGGAGACGGTGCCACCAGCGCAGACGGGGCCTCCGAACTCCACAGCGCCGAGGATGGGCACCTGTCCAGCGACGAGGGTGGTACCGGCGACGGGCAGCTCGCCAGCGACGGCGACCTCACCGATGCCAGCGCCGCCGTAGGCTCCGAAGGGTCCGGTAGCGAGGGGGCCAGCTCCAGCCCATCCAGCTCCATAAGGTCCAGCCCAACCAGCGCCGAGAGCTCCAGCGCAAGGAGCGATAGGAGCAGGTCCAAGGCACTGACCGAAGACAGTCTACAAAGAAGAATGTAAATTATAGAAGTTAAAAAAAAACATAGTTTGTCATATTTTTCGTTACTGCAGAAAATAGATATTTGCATCTGGATGGAAAGATACAGGAAAAAAAGAAGAAAAAGGTAAGAAAGAAGAAAAGGAAAGAAAAGGCTAGGAATGAAAAATAATCAGAAGGCCGAGGTTGAATGATAAAGAGTATTTGTAGAATTATAATTATATGGTGATGACATCTTTAACGCAATTCTTGAAGAGGTGAGAAGAGAGCATGGAGATTTCTATACGCATATCAATTAAATCTGAGCTATTTAAGTCCTGCCCAAGTCTGCTATAGATCCGTTGCTACCCCTGAATATTAGCATGCATTCCATCTAATATTAAGTGGGCGTCACTGCCGAACCTGAACATTTGTAATCAAAACAGGGGTTCCATATAAAACCGTACGGTGGTAAAACCAGCATGGTTCGGTCGACAAGCATCACATCTATTTCTAGAGTGAAGCATTTCTGCGACTCGGTGGACTTACATATGAGGGGAACATAGTCTTCAGAAGTGGCAACGCCTCTGTAACTAAGTTGGGGTAGAACCTGTTTTATATAGATTTGGTTACAGAATTAGTATGGCCATGTTAGTTCTGCTATGCGTATTATGCCTTGAGTTGTCCAGTAGGAAATAAACAATTCAATTTCAATTTTTGAAGGTGGTAGAACCCTTTGTGGTTCGATTCTGGCGGCACCACCGCCACACACATTTCTACCTAATAACAGCAGTGTTAGGCGCTGCTGTGTTCCGGTTTGAAGGGTGTGGTAGAGGAGGCAGACTTTTCCGAGGCGTTCCAGCTTAGTCCTCAATGTAGCGGCGCATCTGTGAGCGACCTCAGGTAGGAATATTTAATCCTATCTGGGTTTGATTACAGATGTCCATGGGCGGCAGTAGCAGCTTATCATCAGGTGGACTGCATGCTCGTCTGCTACTCCTATATTATAAAAAAAAATCTCACCTGGAGCAGGCAAGCCTGCACGGCGAGGATCACGAAGGTAGACACAGACATGATGCTGACGAATATGGTCCAAGAATGATGTTGTTTTCACCAACAAATGCTTATATACCAACATAATACACTTTCAACACTTAGCAACTGCAATACGTGATCATTGTGGAATTAGACTTGATAGTTGCTAAGTGGTTACTAGGTGGTCGACGGTCAAGGTTGATTCAGTGTCAAAAGATGTCGTCAAAACCAGATAGCCTAGTGGTAAAATCAACTTCTCAGTGGGTTCGAGGTTTGAATCCCAGCCACTCACCGATTTTTCAAAGATATGTGCGCATTTGAAATTGAGTATCATTTGAATAACAGTAAAGGCAATAGCGAGGAAATCTGCACACTTAGGGATTCTTAAAAAAATATTCTCATAAATTGGTAGATTTCACAAATAATTTGAGGTGTTTTGATAATGCTCAGGCGTGCCTGTTATTAGTGAGCTCACAATGTTTTCCTTCACCGTTAAAACAAGTGATGCTTCAATTTACACAAAATTAGAGATGCGTGACATTTGAAGCTTGGACCAACAGAATAAGAGCCGAATTTCAAACCGCTTAGCTATAACTGCCTTTGTACTATAAATGCATGAATCATCCTTATCATCATCAACCCATTACTGTCCCACTACTGGGCACGGGTATCCTCTCAGAATGAGAAGAATTAGGCCATAGTCCACCGCGCTGGCCAAGTATTGGGAGACTTCACATACTTTTGAGATTTTTTTTATAAGTCTCTCAGGTATGCAGGTTTCCTATCGATATTTTCCCTCACCGTTTAGCAAGTGATAATTAATTTCTAAGACGCACATAACTTTTGTATTTGAACCCCGGAACCCTCGATCGAGAGGCCGAGTTTCTTAACCACTAGGCTATCACTGCAACTAACTGCATGAATATTTAACCTTAAATATTTAAATATGAGGTTCCTGCTACGATGATACTCGTAAGAATTAGAATTTTGAATGATATGAAATATAGATAAAAAACAGATTAAAAAATATTGAAGTAAAATTTCTACTACTTCTAAACGCTAACAATGCCAATGTTACTATTAAACAATACGTTAATACTTCAGATTTGTGTTAACAAACTTGTAAGATTAATTACGTTGTTTAAAATAAACAAATATACACATTTTTTATATTAAAAACGTTTTTAAACACCAGGTTTTTAGTATCATCATTTTGCTTTCGTATTTTCATCTCAAACATTTCATATGATATTCCCATGAGTATCATATGAAATGTTTATATACCCATGTATATAAAAATTGAGGCACCCGTAACCCCGGACGCCTCTTTTCGTCGACAGATACGTACTATATCTCTATTCTTATCCCAAGATAGGAACAACGTTGAATCTCTGGCGGTTTAAGGGGTTGGCGGCGGAAGGGCGGCCGCCCCAGGGTCCCATCATGGAGGGGCTCCAAATACAATTACTAAAGGTCACAAAAGGTCACCGAATCACAAGCGAATAATTCTATGACACATTTGTCATCTTTTACACTGGGGGCCTCCATTCAACTTTCCGCCCCGGGCCTTCAACGACCGCCACTGAGGTGAAGTCTACCAATCTTAAACTCTCAAGAGTAGGACAATGGATTAACGATAATGACGTCACAAGGGCAAACAGGTGGCCATTTCCTACTTCAAGTCAACAAAAGCACGTTCATAGCATAGTAACAAGTGTACAGAATTGCTCAATACATCCTGAGATAACCATAGAATTACGAGTATATAAACCTGGCACCGTCTTACAAAATTATATTCGTCCGAGAATTCAACCAACCATGTCTTTCAAGTCTGTTCTTGCTCTTTGCGCTTCTGCTCTCCTGGTACAGGTAAGTTCTTTATTATTACTCAATTGCCCACTATTGGGCAAATTTAGCTTACTTTTTTGAACTTTTTTGAAGTCTTCCTTCACCTTTTTTGAAGACTCCAGCAACACCACCGCTAAACCTATTTCTGCCAAATAACAGCAGTGCTAAGCGCTGCTATGTTCTGGTTTGATGGGTATCGTGGCTTCTTGTATCGTGGTTCCTATTTTCTTAAAGGGGACTGAAGTTTACTTAAAGTCAAACCCGAAAAAAAAGACCTTCAGCCCAATACTAACATCTCATGGGTGTCTTAGACTTTAACAAAGTCACAAATATCCAGACAAATACTCTTAATTCACTATTGAGTTGCCTGACCGGAAATCGAACCCAAGACTCTAACCAATGTCATCAACTAAACAATTGTTTTTGTTGCTGAAGTCTAAAATGGTTGCTTAATATGTTAGTTATCCTGCATTAACACCCTTCCAACGAAACATAAAAACTGCTTCATGCCAAAAAGGGGTGTGACGGTGGTACCTCCCCGAATCATACCGGTTCTACAAAATGATAATTAATTTCTAATATCCATGTTAATTTCAGAGCATCTCTGGCCAGTGTATCGGAGCCTGGGACGCCGCCCCTTGGGGAGTTGGCTGCGGCGCTGGATGGGGTGCAGGATGGGGAGCCGGATGGGGAGGCTGCGCTGACGGCTGGGGTGCGTGGGGTACTCCCGCCGCCGCTTCCCTCGCCGCCTCTAACGGACCTGGTCTCGCCATCGCCTCCGCCTCTCCCCTCATCCCCGCCGGAGTCTCCGTCCTGTCTGAGAACGCGTACGCTGGAGAACTAGCTGTCGGTGGTGCTCTACCTTTCCTCGGAACCGTCGCTATCGAGGGCGCTCTCCCCACCGCTGGTGCCGGTGCTGTCGCTTACGGCTGCGGCAACGGCGCTGTTGGCATCACCGCTGAGGATGGCTACGCTGGTTACGGCTACGGTGGTCTTGCTGGATACGGTTATGGTGGTTTCGCTGGTCCTTACGGCTATGGCGCTGGTCTGGCTGGTCCCTACGGCTACGGAGCTGGATGCGGCTGCGGATGTGGAGCTTTCTACTGATTCTCATGATAACCGTTCACCCTCAAAGACTCATGCCTTCTGATTTCTTTCTTCCAAATTATTGATGATCTTTTCTTAAAAATATAAATTCACCGCATGCAATATTTTTGTCGTTTTCTTATAATCCTTAAACAAAACTTGGTTATAATTATAATTTGTGTATTCATCCTTAAGAGATGAATTTTGAAACTCCTTACTCTTCTTCAGTCAAACCATGTGCTGCTATGAACTGGTTGGAGAGCATAAGAAAGTAGACTTACAGTCTTGCCCTCTTCGCACCTTACATTCTTGGCCCTCAAAAACAGCAATACATCATGTATAATGACGTCACACAGATTTTTTATTGAAATAGCAAACAAGCTCTCAGTCTACTTGGCACTGATTAGGTCACACCCGCTCATGGACTTCTGACATCTATATATAAACCACATATTCTACATGAAATATATCACAGATATTTTACCAGTTTTGAGGATTGAAATAGTTGCCTGATAAGTCAACTGATATACACACTCTTTCACCCAAACGCAAGAACTGCTTCAAGCAAGACATAGGTCTGGCGGTTGTACCCCCTCGGTTAAACCAAACCACAGCAAGTTAAACCATCCAAGTTCTTCCACTTTTCAAATCTTTATTTAAGTCCTGAAATCCTGAAAGGTGATTCAAATGTAGGGTTTAAACCCCCTTTCAGGATTGATTACAGATGTCAATATCAAATCTACTCCAAGTAATCACTGGGTACCAAGTTTCCAATAAATCATAATTGTCTAGTGCGTGCACGTTTGATCTTTTCTATATAAATATTTCTATATAAATGAATGATTGTCTGTATGCCCTTTGAAGAATTGTAAACTATGCATTTGATCATGTGAATATCTTTAGGAAAGTTGTGCATGAGCCCATGAAAGTTTCTGAGTTGGTACAACCAATTTTCGACAGATGGCGCCACTGTCATTCAAATAAGGTACAAACTTTCACTTATATGTATTTCATGGTATTGTTTTTAAAACGAGGGTGAAGCCGCGGGCACTATTAGTGTTTTATAAACATAACATGCCAGAGAGTAGCTTTGGTGAATTAGGAATTAAGAATTAAGCAGTGAAGTACCGTGAATTCTAATTTTGCTAGTACAAAACAACTTGCAGCATCTGAAACGAAAAATATCGGCTGAAAATAAATAAGGATATACCTACCCATTTGAATTTTTTTCACGGCTTTGCTAATGAGAGTGCAGATTCCCTAAACCCTCGTTCACTTAAACTAAGCAGTTTTACAAAACAATCGTAATACTAAGCAGTTTTATAAACGAATCCGTCAATGTAGTGATATAATCATAATTTTGCGATATGTATTGAAATCTACTTCTACTTGGCCAGATCATTAGATGGAAGTAGCGAGCAGTCCACCTGATGGTAAGTGGTAACTGCTGGACATCTGTAATCAACTTCATATAAAACAGGTTCTACCTGAAACCGATCATTGATACGTTGCCATATAAGGACTAAAATCCCCTTATATATAAGTCAGACCTTATATATAAGTTACACCAGTGCCGTACTAAGGTCGTCGAAGGCCCGAGGCTAAAAGTTATTTTTTTATTATTTTATAATATAGGAGTACCAGACGAGCATTCAGTCCACCTGATGATAAGTGGCTACTGCCGCCCATGGACATATGTCATCAACCCCAGATAGGATTAGATATTCCTACCAGAGGTCGGCTCGATCGAGGGGTCCCGAGGTTCAAATCCCAGGTACGCACCTCTGATTTTTAACACGCTTTTATTAGCTTCAGACGTATGTATGTTGGTATGTTAGTATGTTAGTATGTAACGGAATCTTTCAACATGATTTTAACCCCCTTCAAAACGTCGAATTAACCCGAAATTTGGCATACTTATTAAGGACCGATGACAATTCAATATTTTAAACATTAATAGTTTTGTACCATTGTCCTTATCAACATCCTCTGGATTAACGATTTTCGAGGCGAGATTTTTCAAACACCTTCAGCAAAGTTCATCGCAACTTTAGATTGCAAATAATAATTATTGCTATTTAGTTTCAATAGGCGTAACTTTTATATCGTGATTTTTAGTTTAGAAAATAATAATGTTATTTCCCTATAACTCAAATGTTCTGAAACATATCTATAATGCCCTCTTGTAGAATGATTTTTAGGATTCCGTACTCAAAGGTTAAAACGAAACCCTCTGCGATCTGTTCGTCTGTCGTTGGGCTTTATCTCTTAAATCGTAATAGATAGACACTTGATTTTTTTACAAACGATGAATAATGGTGGTCGCTATAACGAGAAATACTAAAAATTAATAAATAATTATAGTTCAAAAAACTAAAAAACACGCTTTTATGATAAAATCAACTAAAAAGTAGAAAATAATTTTCAATCTAAGAATCAATTAAGGAACAGTAAATAGTATAATTGTGGAAAAAGTGTGGGGTGCTCCATTTATCAGGTTCGAAAAGCACCCCACACTTTTTCCACAATTATACTATTTACTGTTCCTTAATTGATTCTTAGATTGAAAATTATTTTCTACTTTTTAGTTGATTTTATCATAAAAGCGTGTTTTTTAGTTTTTTGAACTATAATTATTAAAAGTTATGTGCATATTAGAAATTCATTATGACTTGCTAAACGGTGGAAAATATTGTGAGGAAACCTGCATACCTGAGAGATTTAAAAAAAAAATCTAAAAGGTATGTGAAGTCTACCAATACGCACTTGGCCAGCGCGGTGGATTATGGTCTAATCCTTCTCATTATGAGAGGAGACCCGTGCCCAGCAGTGGGACAGTAATGGGTTGATGATGATAGCAACTGTTTGGGGCGCACCCAGGAAAGGAGGACCGGGGTCAACCGCCCCTTCCTCTCCCCCTTAGTCCGCTAGATATCCACAACCTTCCACCGAAGCGCAGAACTGCTTCTAGAAATAGTTGTAACAGTGTCACAAAACTAACTATAACGATTATAATTATCACATCTTTCGCAATCTGGCATAATTATCCATTACACGAACTCTTTACAAATTATTTCAACCATTACTATCATATTACGTTATCCGTAGATAAGGCTGTATGATTTAGTATAAAAGCCTTCTATATTTTATAGGTCATCATTCAATTGAACCAGTTTCATTAATATTTACGTTTTTACATTAGGATTATCAAAATGTCTCTTAAAGTTGTTCTCTTCTGTGCCCAGGCTTTATTAATCCAGGTAAGTTAGAAAAGCTATTTTTCTATTCTTATAACTTATTTTTTTGGTAAGTGACTACTGCCGCTCATGGATATCTGTTATCAACCCCAGATAAGATTAGATTCCTATCTGAGGTCGACCACAAGTAGGTAGGTGGTGTCGCCGGAGTCGAACCACAAAGGGTTTGTAGATTGTTATTACATTTCTTTAAATCTAAGTTACTTTTTTAAATGTTCCTGTTATTTCTTTCTTATTACACGCTTTTTATTAGCTTCACCTGTATGTTTGTATGTTTGTTTGTATGTTTGTAACCGACTTCTTTGGGCGCGATTTTGACCCACTTTAAACGGCCAGATTTCGTTCAAACTTTGTAGATTTATTTCACAATTATACTATTTACTGTTCCTTAATTGATTCCTAGATTCATTTAGATTTTCTACTTTTTAGTTAATTTTATCATAAAAGCGTGTTTTTTAGTTTTTTGAACTATATTTATTTTATATTTTCCAATTACAATAATTACTCGTACAAAAATTATAAAAACAAACAATGACCCATGACTCCTCAATTAAAAATTCGCCTAGCCATTTGAGCTGTAGGGTGGGGCTAAGGATGAGACATATCTTCTAATATATAAAATTCTCGTGTCACAGTTTTCGTTGTCATACTCCTCCGAAACGGCTTGACCGATTTTGATGAAATTTTTTGTGCTTATCCGGTATCTATGAGAATCGGCCAACATCTATTTTTCATCCCCTAAATGATAAGGGTTGTTCACCCTTAACATTTTTCGGGTCAGCTAGTATTATATAAGCTCGATAAACATTACCCTCCGCAATCGAATAAAATCCAAGCTGGACCTTCATATTTTCTATTTTGTGCATTACAAATTGTTTTATCGTCCTTATAACTTATTGCTTTTTAAGTACAATATTTTTTTCCATCTCTTTCTAATTTGTTTTATTTATTTTTATAATTCCTTTCTCACTTTTAATAATTTCTTACTTTCTTTTCTTTCAGACTATAAGCTGCCAATGTATTGGACCATATAATGGCTTGGCTTACGACGGTCTACCTTATGGCGCACCAGTTGGACCTTTAGGTCCAGGTTTCGCGCCAGCAAACGGAGGCAGCTTCGCTGTGTCCAGCACATCTCCTATTGCACCAAACGGGATAACAGTTTTCTCTGAAAATGCGATAGAGGGCACTGTATCAGTGGGTGGTGTGTTACCATTCCTGGGAACGGTGGCTTTAGAAGCAGTGTTACCTACAGCTGGTAGTGGCGCGGTGGCGTATGGGTGTGGCAATGGTGCTGTAGGCATCACAGCTGAGGATTATGGTCTACCTGCTGGACCTGGCTACCCTGGCTACGGTCCCTATGGTTATGGACCCTGTGGCGGCATCTACTAGGTTTATGTTAATTAAGTTGTTATGAGTTTATTGTGATTAAGTAATCTTTGTTTAATGTAATTCCTAATAAAAAATATTTCAAATATTTGGCGTTTTCTAAGTTTAATGCTGCATCCACATGCTTGACACTCGCCGCAAGCAAGTGTTTGTGAAAAATGCCCCTTGATTTGCTAAAACCCGGCATTCCACTGGATCGGCTACAAACTTTTACAAATATACACAAACCAAGTCAGAAACGCAGCTTAAAAATTTTTGAATGTGTACTTATCCACCAATCTGCACCTAAGTAGGTACTAGGTAATCTCAACAACATACGATTTTGATGGGATTTTCACAGAAACCATTAGCGTGATTCAGGCTAGATATTGGTCTGTTGTTGTTGGTGGATATTGGCCTGAAATTACACCCATAGCTTACACTCATACATCCACACTAGGATTCACTAATATATTCCAAAAATAAGTATACTAAGACAATGCTACGCGAACACTAGATATCTCACAGTTATCTTTTTATTTTGATGATTGTCATACGGAATCACCTCTAAAATTTCCAAGAAAATAGAACGGTTCACTCATACTCATCATCAATCTATTAAACTGTCCCACTGCTGGTCACGGGTCTCCTCTCAGAATGGATTAGGCCGTAGACCACCGCGCGGGTCAAGTGCCGATTGGTTCACTTCACATACCCTTCATATTGTTTTTAAGATTTCCAGGTATGCAAGATCTCCTCACAATGTTTTCCTTCAGAATTTAAGCAAGTGATAATTAATTTCGAATAGGCACATAACTTAGAAAAATCAGAGTTGCGTGCCTGGGATTTGAACCTCAGATCCATCGACCAAGAGGCCGAATTTTTTTAACCACTAAGTTATCGCTGCTTTCATACTCAATAATTTTCCTACTTCACAACATTTTCCTAGTCCACAAAACTCATGTACGGAATGGAATGTTTTAATACATTATTATTTCGCTAGAGTAACCTACAGCCGTAAGCCGTAGCCTAAGGGAGACATACTTTCCGAGGCGTTCAGCTTAGTCCTCGAGGGTAGCGGCGCATATGTGGCCAAACTCAGGTAGGAATCTAATCTGGGGTTGATTACAGATGTCCATGGGCGGCAGTAGCCACTTACCATCAGGTGGACTGCATGCTCGTCTGCTACTCCAATATTATAAAAAATAAAAAAAACATGAACAAAATGATACATACCCATACATTATTAATAAAATTAGTCTATCAAATTGTCCCTTACCAAGGTTGTGACAATGTCCAGCATCGGTCGTAATTAATCATCGTAATAATCTATTTATCCAATTTACAGAGACAAACACGCACAATTATTATTTATTATTTTTAAGCTGGCGGTTTTTTCTATTTTCATTAAATATAATTACTTAAAGAAATAAAAAAGACTCAGTTTAATCGATTTTCACAATGCTTTATTATGTAATAATTCGCCAGGTACGAGTCGAACTCGCACATGGAGGCTTCCGTACCACCAAATGTTCTTTATTTTTACCTATTTTTACTCATTTTATTATTTTCAACAATACTTAATTATATGACACAGTAGATGCGTTGGGTGATAATAAATTATACGTAAACAGCGTATTATAAAATTAAAATAACTAAAATATGTTTTATGGTTCTTATTTGCATTTATTATAATACTAGTTATAGTAGTTAAAGGATTGTAACAATTTCAACCGTCTTCCTAATACGGTTTAACAGTTCGATCGAAAAATGCCGAAAAATGCCGGTTTGCTGTATGGAGACCTTCTTTAACATTCAACTTTATTAACACGCTTTTATTAGCTTCAGACGTATGTATGTTGGTATGTTGGTATGTTAGTATGTTAGTATGTAACGGAATCTTTCAACATGATTTTAACCCCCTTCAAAACGTCGGATTAACCCGAAATTTGGCATACTTATTAAGGACCGATGACAATTCAATATTTTAAACATTAATAGTTTTGTACCATTGTCCTTATCAACATTCTCTGGATTAACGATTTTCGAGGCGACATTTTTCAAACACCTTCAGCAAAGTTCACCGCAACTTTAGATTGCAAATAATAATTATTGCTATTCAGTTTCAATAGGCGTAACTTTTATATCGTGATTTTTAGTTTAGAAAATAATAATGTTATTTCCCTATAATTCAAATGTTCTGAAACATATCTATAATGCCCTCTTGTAGAATGATTTTTAGGATTCCGTACTCAAAGGTTAAAACGAAACCCTCTGCGGTCTGTTCGTCTGTCGTTGGGCTTTATCTCTTAAATCGTAATAGATAGACACTTGATTTTTTTACAAACGATGAATAATGGTGGTCGCTATAACGAGAAATACTAAAAATTAATAAATAATTATAGTTCAAAAAACTAAAAAACACGCTTTTATGATAAAATCAACTAAAAAGTAGAAAATAATTTTCAATCTAAGAATCAATTAAGGAACAGTAAATAGTATAATTGTGGAAAAAGTGTGGGGTGCTCCATTTATCAGATTCGAAAAGCACTTTTTAGTTGATTTTATCATAAAAGCGTGTTTTTTAGTTTTTTGAACTATAATTATTTTATATTTAGTATTTGTTGTTATAGCGGCCACCGTTATACATCCTCTGTAAAATGTGTCTATCTATATATAGGGTTCCGGAGATATAGCCCTGTGACAGACGGACAGACGGACAGACAGCGAAGTCTTAGTAATAGGGTTCCGTTTTTACCCTTTGGGTACGGAACCCATAAAAGTAATTTAATAAGTTGAAGATATTTTTAAAACATTTTATTCGTAGAAGATTTAATTTGCACATAACTATAACAACTTCCCGCCACTCGTCAAGAGATGGCGCTAAATGTTTATGAATCACGCTATCGCAGTTTTCACAACATCTAATATACAGGACGTGCCGTACGTACCACGACATAAAACAATCGATAGTGCAAAAACGGTGACCCTTTTCCTAAGGTATTTTTTTTCTCAGAGAGGTCAGACCCTAACCTAAGTTCTCCCCAAGTTTGTCGTGAGTCGTGGTACTTACGGGACAGACTGTATTCAAACAAACAAGCTACGAACTGACTTTTGGCACAGTACAAATATGGAACGTTTTGCCGTTTTGAACGCTATGTAGGGAGTTTCCATACTGTTCCATATTACTACTGTGCTGTTGGAGCACGGTCGCTCCCAGGGTATGATCACCTAGCCCACAGGGAGATCACCCTTTGCCAAGCAACCATGATCGAAATTTTAAGAAAGATTTTGAAGAAAGAGTGTCATTGTTTACCATTTTTCTATTGAACATTTATTTTATAATTTAACCTAGTAGCGCAAAAGAACTACCTGATGGAAAGCAATTACCGTCGCTATGGACATTTGCATCACCAGAGGAGACGCCTATGCATCGCCGGCTTTGTAGAAGAGTTTTTTTGCACCTTTATTAAAGAGCCCCATGGCATAAGACTCATAAACTCATAAACTTATGGGATTGCCATAGTTATTAACACCGGCGGACTCATAAGGCTCGTGCGGCCCACCCCAGGTCTTCGGCCCTAGGGGCCTCCAAATGCCTACAAGTTCCGTAGGTCAAATATTAAAAAAACAAAAGGTGGTTTGAACTTTGAGGTCCCGAATCACAAAACTACTTGTTGCTTTATTGTATTTTTTTAAAACCTTAAGTATTACTTTATTTCGTGGGTTTCGTAACCAAAAGGTAAAATGTAACCCTATTGCTAAGCTGTCGACTGTCTGCCCATCTCTCATAGGAATCTATCTATTGAACCTTAACAGACATTTAAAATGTTTACGGAGCATGTATAACAGTTTATATGACTAGCAAGCATTTCGTGACAGATTAGGTAACTAGTTAGGTAAAATTAGGACGAAGTATAAAAACAGAAACAACAAAAGGTAATTTCAAATTAATTTAATAACCTTAATACAACAAGAAATATAGCCTAAACACACACATCAGACAACTAGCTGAAGAATTGTTGCGCACACCTGCAAGCGATGTCCAGCACTTGACCACCGATGAACTCTGGGACCGCAGTACCCGCTGACGGCACCCGACCGTCCACTGTCACCATGCCGTATACGGGGAAGCAACCACGTACTTTTATACTACCAGTAATGGGCAGCTCACCACCAATGGTAATATCTCCGTATTGCAGCGAAGGTACGATTTCAGTGATGATTGGTGTCACCTGGATGTTGTTTGCGAAGGCGTTGGGGATGCTAGGGCCAAGGTTGCTGGCGAGGATGCTCCCGGCGACCGAGTCGGCGGGGATGAAGCCGGTCTGAGTGAAGGAGGCCAGGTTGCCGGGTAATGGGATTGCGAAGGCATTCTGAAAAAAAATTGGCGGTAAATTGTCATTCTGGTAGTGGAAGCTCCAGTTCTACTAGTTCAACATGATGATGATGAATTAGGGGAAGTTTAGCTTTTAAAAATAATGGAAAAGAAGATGTATTTGATGAGCCGCGTAGCGGAACGGTCATCGTACAGGTCTGATGCAAAGTGTTCCAGATTCGATCCCCGGCCAGACACATATCTAAATGATGGATTCAGATTTCTGTTCCGGGTTTTTATAAAAACAAAGATCCCGGTGTCTTTAAATAATTGATTAAAAAGGAGAGTAATATAGGCTATATCACTCTTACTGCCCTAAAATTTGAAAGAGGACAAAGGAAATAAAGCTAAGTTAGCAATTATTTGAAGATATTTCAAAATTGAGTACATTAAGACGATGTTCTACTTATTTCGCTAGATTTGCGAATTTTTGTCTCTGAATTTGAATTTAATATAATTTTAATGATTTGAAACCCACCATAAATAAATTACTACCTCTGACTTAGTATTAAAACATGCACTCAGAGATACATACAAATACACATTATATTAATCAAATCAAAAATATTTTATTCATAGTAGATTCTTCACAGAACATTTTTGGGCATCAATACAACTACCGCCATTTCACAAGGTGTTATGGAAAACGGCGAAAGAAACTCCATAACACGTAAACATGAAATAAAACATATAATAAACTTACATTCAGTAGCAGCAGCTGAAAACAGACGAGTAATAAAAAATACATTTTGAGTGTATCCAGAAATAATATTAACTACCGAGTGTGCTTTCCTTTTATACATTTTTTGAGCTGTTATCATTAAATTGCTAAACTTGGGCAACATTTGTTATCTATGGCTGACATAATGTTTCATAACTGTTACAAATTACGCACTTGATATGTTTTCTATGATTGGAATTTTTGAAACGCACTGTTGTAATAATAGACTTAATGTCACGTTTTCGAAAATTCTTGAATAGACGAGGATTGCCTAGTAAAATACTAGCAGACCCGGCAAACGTCGTGTTGCCATATAAATAAAAAAAAGTTAAGGGTAAACAACCCTTATCACTTAGGAGCGTGAAAAATAGATAGAAGCCGATTCTCAGACCTACTGAATATGCATATAAAATTTTGTGAAAATCTAACATTGTGACACGAGAATTTTATATATAAGACTAGTGGTGCCCGCGGCTTCGCCCGCATTTTAAAGAGATAATATGACAAACATAAAACGGAAAATTTGTACCTGCATTGGAAGGACAGTGGTGCCATTTGTCGAAAATTGGTCTTACCAACTCCCAAACCCTCGTGGGCTCTTAGACAACAACTTTGCTAAAGATCATCACTTGATGAAATGCATAGTTTCCGATTCTATAACTACTTACGTTACGTTACTTACGTACTTAAAGGTTTTTTGAATTACTTAAAATTAATTCAAAAAACCTTTTCCCACGGACTAAATTGTGAATCTAAACCATTCTCAAGTCCCCTTGAACACACACACCAAATATCATCATAATCAGTCTAGTCGTTTAGGAGGAGTTCAGTGACATACACACGCACATAAGAAATATATATATGTTATAGTCAAAGTCCGATACACAGTCTCTTCGCGGAAAGACTGGTTTATCCTAGGTTTGGCCAAAGCCATCAGGCAATCCCCGAAATACATTTCAATTTCGCCCTTTGCCTGATGTATTTTTAGTCAAACCCAGGAGCTCCTAACTTTTCAGTCAAACGTCGAAAGTAAATTATTCTGTTTCGGTTTTGGCCTAGTCAATCCTAGAAGCGACTGCAAAACTCGGTCAAACGTTGATCTGAACATGTTTAAACAGGTTCATAATGTCTCTCGCGGTGTTCCGACCGATTGTTTTGCCATTTCATGTTCGTTCATTGAGCGTGCGGGCGTGTAATTGTGTAAAATTGAAGATGAGTGAGGTTAGGTTAGGTTAGGTTAGGTTAGGTTTTTTTAAATTATTAAAACAATAAACATCAAAATTTTAAAAATGTTATTTTTTTATACCTAATCTTACAAACTAACCTCCGTATATTCCAAAGCATTTATTTATTTATTTTATACTTTATTGCACATCGTACAAAAGGTGGGCCTAATGCCACACGGCATTCTCTCAAAGCATCTCAAATATAAAAGTGAAAATCACGTAAGCTGACCAATCAGGTGTCAGAACTGGCAGAGTTATATCGGAGTTTGACTCGTCAAACCCCGATTTAATAAAATTGTGTTTTGACGTTTGCCTGACCAAATTAGTCTCTCCCAGGTTTGACGAAAATTGTTTAGTCAAATGCCGAAAATTTACATTTGTTTGGGCTTTGACTAAGTCATTCAGTCTGACCTGAGGATTGACCAGTCCAACCTAGGAGCGCCGGAGCTTCGGAGTTTGCCTATAACATATACAAAGAATTACAGGACTAACAAACAAGTATGTAACCATTTTCTTCTATGCTAAATATCATCTTCAACCTATTTTTGCACTGCTGGACACAGGTCTTCTCTCAGATAGAGAAGGATTAGGCCAAAGTCAACCGCGCTGACCTAGTGCGTATTGGTAGACTTCACATACCTTCGAAAAGTGTTTTTTTCGAGATTTCTCAGGCATGCAGGTTTCCTCGCGATGTTTTCCACCGTTACAGCAAGTGATAATTAATATCTAATACACGCATACATTTGAAAAATCAGAGGTTCGATTCTGCGAGTTTAACCACGGATCCTTCTATCAAGAGGCCGAGTTTATTAACCACTAGCTGACCCGGCAAGCTTTGTACCGCCTCAAAATCTATTTGTCAAATATATTTCATATTAAATATAGCCTATGTTACTCGTGGATAATGTAGCTTTCAAATGGTGAAAGAATTTTTAAAATCGGTCCAGTAGTTTTTGAGCCTATTCATTACAACCAAACAAACAAAGTTTTCCTCTTTATTAACACGCTTTTTAACACGCTTTTATTAGCTTGGGTTGTATCTATGTATGTATGTATGTATGTATGTACGTAACAGTAACGGAATCCTTGAACCCGATTTCTATCCACTTTGAACGCGCAGTTTAATTCAAAATATTGAAGAATTATCAAAAACCGATGACAATATAAGATTTTAATAATTTTGTACCATTGACCTTATCAACATCCTAAAGGATTAACGATTTTCGAGGCGAGATTGTTAAAGCGCCTGTGAGAAAGTTCATCGCAAGATACTAGATTGCAAATAATTGCTTTTTAGTTTCAATAATTGTTATAGTGTGATTTTTAGTTTAGAAAATAATTATAAAATAGATATAGTTTAAAAAACTTAAAAACACGCTTTTATGATAAAATCAACTAAAAAGCAAAAAATAATCTTCATAGACGGTAAGTGGCTACTGCCGGGTATGAGCATCTGTAATCAACCCCAGATACACCTTAGATAAGTATGTCTCAGTTACCACATTCGTTAAAGCCAAACACAGCAGCGCTTAACAATCCTTACTAATATTGTAAATCCGAAAGTAACTCTGTCTGTCTGTCTGTCTGGTTGTCTCTTCTTCACTCCTAAACCACTGAACCGATTTTAATGAATTTTTGTACAAAGATAGTCTGAGACCCGAGAAAGAACATAGGATAGTTTTTATCCCGGAAATCCCACAGGAACTAGGGATGGCGATCTAAGATCGATTAATCAGAGAATCGATCTTTTGGACCAAAAAGTCGATTATTTTAATCGATAGGAGTAAGGATTGAATCATAAAATACGCATTTGATCAAGTGATGAACTTTAGCAAAGTCCATGAGCCCACGAAGGTTTCAGAGTTGGAACGACCAATTTTCGCCAGATGGCGCCACTATCATTCCAATGAAGGTACGAATTTTCAGTTTTATGTATGTTAGTATGTCATATTATTTTCTTTTAAACGCGGGCGAAGCTGCGGGCAAAAACTAGTGCTGTTATATGCAGAAATAGATATGGTGGTGATGCCGCGGATGTCTAACCTCAGAGGTTTCTCCACCATCATAGCCACCAAGATTTAAATTTTCCACCACTAGCACAGTGTGAACTTTGTGCCTCTGACCAAATTATACGTCTTCCAACACGTTTTTAAAAAGAAACTTTATTCTAATCAATTAAAGACATGTTGACTTTGTAACTACAATAACCTTTTTTGGCGACTCATTGTAATATACATAGATAGATTACAAGGTTTATTTGTTTTCCTTATGCGTGTCAGCGCAATGAATCCATGAGGGTTGCGCTCCTGATGACCGACCGTCAAGCCAGCCTGTAAATACGAAGCTACATACATTGGTAACCTGATGGTAAGTGGCTACTGCCGCCCATGGACATCTGCAATCAACCCCTGATAGGACCTCTGCAATCAAACCCTGATAGGAATATCTAAATATTCCTATCTGAGGTCGGCCACAGATGCGCCGCTACCCCTGAGAACTAAGCTGGAACGCCTCGGAAAAATCTGTCTACCTTACCACACCCTTCAAAACGGAACACAGCAGCGCCTAACACTGCTGTTATTAGGCAGAAATAGGTGTGGCGGTGGTGCCGCCGGAGTCGAACCACAAAGGGTTCTACCACCTTCACACTCCTATGGAATAGTTACGCCACTGCTAATAACAGCAGTGTTAAGCACTTCCTTGTTCTTGCTAGGATCTCGGAAGGAGTTATCTAGGAAGAAAACTACATGTTTCAAACCAGTGAGGGTTAGGCTCAGTAAAAAGCATCTGTAGCTTACCTCAGACAGTATTTCAATCGCATTCGAAATTGTTTTACTATCGCACATAAAAAATCATAACCAATTTATTAAACAAGTAATTAATTAAAAAATCAAAAACAGAAAGGAACCAATACACTCAATTGTCAACCTTATGTTTAGAAACAAAATGTCTTAAATATTATGAATCTGAATGCAAAACTATATCCCACGGTGTGCCACAAGGTAGTATACTTGGGCCATTACTGTTCCTGATGTACATTAATGATTTTCCGGAAAAAATACACCACCCTATGACCCTATTTGCTGACGATAGTACAATATTATTTACAAATGACGATGAAAGAGAATTAGAAAATGACATTAACAAATCAATTATTGACATAATACAATGGTTTCAAATTAATAATTTAAAAATTTATTTATCAAAAACTAAAATAATGAATTTTAATAGTAACAAAGCATCCAATAACAATAATAATACAATTTTAAACATAAATTACTCAGGAACTAAAATTGACGACGCAGATGTAATAAAGTTTTTAGGACTTCATATTGACAAAGCAATAAAATGGAAAAATCATATTGATATAGTATGTAGAAAGCTTAGTAAATACTCATATATGTTACGTAAATTAAGAAATCTTGTCCACCAAACTGTTGTATTAACAGCCTACCATAGTTTTGTGACTTCAACACTAAGATATGGCCTTATTTTCTGGGGCAACTCCATGTACCGTGACTTCGCCTTTAAATCACAGAAAAGATGCATGAGGGCCATGTGGGATTTAAAGCCGAGAGATTCGTGCAGGCCTTATTTTATCAAACATAAAATACTCACATTGCCATCACTCTACATTCTTGAATGCGCCATTTTCATACGAACGAACAGCGAAAAATTTCGATTTATTCCAAGAGCACGCCACAAAGATAAGTTGTGCGCAATCCCAGCAAAAAGTCGTTGGTTTCAAAAAAGTTTCTTTGGAATAGCGCCTACGGTGTATAATAAAATTCCAAAAAATATACGCAATATTGAGGAATTTATCAGTTTTAAAAGAAATTTAAAAACATATTTAATTGACAAATGTTTTTTATAGTCTAGTCGAGTTTCTCAACAACAGTGACGAATAGTTACATATTATGATTATTTATGATTTGCTGAGTGGTCTGAAATGTTTTGGTCTTAACCTTGAATTAGAAATACAATAATAATCTACTATTGTCCACGGATGCTCCTTTGACATTTTCTATTGTGATACCACTGACATTATTCATTATTCATTTTTATCTTTATGTGACATTTTATTGTTATTGACATTTTATCTTATTAACGTTTTAATAATAATTTCCAATATTATTATCTACAATTTAATAATTTGAACTCATAAAATGCGACTTAAAATTATATTTGTACGCCATTTATGGCAGAATGAGCGAAAATTCTTGACTGTAACACCAATGTATGCACCTTATTCTACAAATAAAGACTTTTGTATTTGTGTTTGTATTTGCAAAAAACCCGACTGCACTATAAAAGCTGAAGTAGAATTTCCAAAAACAGTGAAATAGGCGTTTTATTATTTTTATCCAGAAAGCCAAATACAAAGTTTCATAGTAGGTATCTGCTTCAAAATCAAAAGATGTTCAAACAATATTATCTTATTTTATCCTCGTAGTGCTCATTTACGCTATATAAAGAACCTCTGAGTAAAATTCTGAGTAGTATTCTAAAGTTCAGCGGTTTCCCTTTGCGTTGATCCTTATCACAGCAACACTACTCATTTAGTCAGACAGTCATCTCGATGAGTTATATATATGTATATATTATATAATGTATGTGTAATCTCTTTTAAGTTCCTTTATTTTGATATTCTACTCGATAGGTTTGGTTAACTTTTTTTAAAACGTGTTACTATTTCGCAAAAACAATCCACCATTTACGCTCCATAAAATATATAACTTTAGTAATTCAATGTTCCGGTCATTATTTTACCTCGTAATGGGTAGAATTTCATTATTTTTATCCAACAAACCAGATACAAAATTTCATAGTGTTTGCTTCAAAATTGACGATTGTTTAAATGAACTTTTAACCCTTGTTTTACCCTCTACGGGGTTAATTTTTCGGATGGGGATAAATAGGTGTGTCCTTGTTCCTATCCAGAAAGCCAAATACTAAATTTTGTAGCAGTTGCTTCAAAATTAAAGGATTTCAAAAAAACTGTTTTCCCCTATTTTACCCTCTTAGGGGTAGAATTTCCAAAAGGCCTTTCTTAGTATTTATTTACGCTATGTAGCAAACCTTTATGCAAAATTTCAGAACTCAAAGTTGAGCGGTTTTGGCTGTACATTGATTTCTAGAAAATGAAAAAGTCATTTAATTAGTCAGTCAGTCAGTCAGTCACCTTGCTGTTTTATATATATACAGATATGTTTTTATTATCTCCATTTAATTTTCTTTCATTTAATACCCTATTCGATAGGTTCGGTTAGCTTTTTTTTTAAATGTGTTACTATTTCGCGCCAAAAATCCGCCATTTTATTTATTTTTTTCTAACACCTATCTAAGGATACTCGGGTCATTGAGACGTATATAATGACACCTTAACGGTCGAAATTCATCCAGCCGTTTGTTAGATCCGATCAAATAAAGAAAGACAAACATACAAGATACGCGCGAAAAACATAACCCTTCCTTGGCAGTCGGGTAAAAAGAAACTAAATTTTGTTTAAAAATATTTATTTATACACATAACACCATAAATAAACATGAAACAATATACATCCTAATAAAATGATTACACATTTATTCAACAAAACAACTTTAAATAGTTTAATAAGGTCCATAAGGTCCGTATGGTCCCATGCCATTGTAGGCTAGAGCCGGGTTTGGACCGAGTGGTCCTCCCAAGCCAGGACCGGCAACGCTGGTCAAATCCTCACTAACAATGCCAACGTTACCATTACCACAGCCGTACGCCACAGCACCTTGTCCTGCGGCTGGCAAAGGTCCTTCTAGAGCAACAGCGCCTAAGAACGGCATCTGGCCGCTTACAGCAAGCGGACCTTCGAATGCCAGATTCTCAGATTGAACCGAAACACCACTTGGAGCGATTGGCGATGTGCTAGTGACTGCAAAGCCGCCGCCATTCGCTGCCAAGCCTGCTAATGACAGGCCAAATCCACAGCCGGGTGCGTCGTATGCCAAACCATTGGCAGGGTAGGGTAAGCCTGGACCGTAGGGCAAGCCGTTCGGTGCCAGTGCTTGGCCGTATGCTCCCAGCGCTGCTTCAGCTGCCAAGCCGTTGCCAATGATGCCAGGACCGTACCCGTTGGCAATCACTTGAGCGGAGATCGCCTGTAAATTAATAACATCAAATTATTTTGAAAGATGTGGATGCTGACTGACTTACGTATGAGGTGACGATCTTTGACCAGGAGTGACGCATTTGAATAGTCCGCGCCAAACTGCTAGTCCGCTCTGAAGTTGTTGCGCGCAAGTGTAGTCATACAATTTGCTATGGCGACGCGATTCATTTGTATATTCAGAGCGGACTAGCAGTTTTACGCGGTCTTTAATCGGCTTCGTGTAAAACCCCTGTTTTGTGTGGAGTTAATTACGGAAGGCGTCGGAAAAGTATGTCTCCCTTACCACACCCTTCAAACCAAAACAGAGCGGCGCTTAACACTACTGTTAATAGGCAGAAATTGGTTTGGCGGTAGTTCCGCCGGAGACTGTTTTTGATACTTCAATGCTTAAATCAAATGTTAAATTACCTGAACAAAAAGTACAAGAGAGACGATAATAATTTTCGACGCCATTCTTTTACTTCTTGTAACTTCTTCGTAGTTCTTCGTTCTTCTTGACTCTCCTTGTTCTTGTTTTGCAGGTTTGATCGAATGATGATTAATGTCTGCCGATTAGGGTTTTATAGTTAAACCTTTTGCATTATTTCGTAATAACCAACTGATAATCTTCTCGGGGAGATAAGGAGCGTTTCATATCGATTTCTTGCACGCATGACAAAGTATATATTCAAACATGTAGGTGTTTCTGTCTGTGTCTGTTTTATATTAAGTGATTTAGGCATTGGATTTTTTTACAATATAGGAGACGAGGACTGCATAGTCCACCTGATGGTAAGTGGCTACTGCCACCCATGGACATTAGTAATCAATCCCAGATAGGACTAAATATTCGTACCTGAGGTCGGCCACGGGTGCACCGCTACCCCTGAGGACTAAGCTGGAACGCGTCGGAAAAGTCTGTCTCCCTTACCACACCCTTCAAACCACAACACAGCAGCGCTTAACATTGCTTTTATGAGGTAGAAATAGGTCTGGCGGTGGTCCCGCCAGTGTGCCCATGGACATCTGTAAACAATCCCGGATAGAATCATAGTCCCAAGTCGATAACAGATGCGTTGTTGTCTCTGAGGACTAAATTTTAAGGATTCGTGAAATTGACTAAGGCTCCCCGTACTTTAACACAACGAATATAATTTTTCTCTTTGACTCAGTGTAATATTCCGTGAAAATTTCAAGTTAAAAAGTATATAAGAACAGTCATAAATAGAAGTGCAATATTGTGCAAAAAATGCAAGTAAATCTGTTGAATGATTTTTTTATTTTTGCGGACACTAATATATAACGGACAATTCTTTATTTTTATATAATTAAAACATTCTAAATACAAAAATCCTCCAGCTTAAAAATATAGACTCAGTCACTCAAAAATTAGACAAATCCAACGACACTGCATATGTAAAAATCTGTCAAGCCGTTTAGACTGTAGGCTGCCAAAGAATAAGACATACATATACTCGAAAACATTCCCCTCCGCAGGGTAAAAACAAGGCTAGCTGCGGTTAATACCTAGTATAGATATATTTTTGGTTCTTTATCGACTTTAGTTAAGCAATATCTTTGATTCTAAGAAATTAACTTCACGGTTTAGTATAAAATAGGTCTAATGTGTTTTATTATAGTTTTTATTCAGTCATTATCATGTTGAGGGTAGTTTTGGTTTTATGCCTTCAGGCTTGTATCTTTCAGGTGAGATTATTTCTGAAACATCCTTAAGATTTTTCATAAAACTCTGAAATATATCGTATGCGCTTTTATTTCTAACTCAGTAAATCAAGTTTCCAATTCCCAGTCTTCTTTAATATCTTTTTATATCTATCTCTCTCAGACTCGCTGATTTTCTATTCTATTTCCTTTTATCATTCGGATTTTCGGGATATTCAAAAATACTAAAGGATGTAAACACAGATTTAAGTGCACCTTTAAAAACTCTTCTATTGTTACTCTCTGTTTTTGTATCTTGTCTCTTCTCTTTCTCCCTAATTCTTTTCTTTCCTTTTTGTTTCCTCTTCTTTTTATTTATTTATCTGTTTTACCTGTCTCTTGCTTTGTTTCTTATTTTCAATACTTTTATTAAGTGAATAATAATATAAATATGTTAATATAAATTACGTTTGCAGTTAGCCTACTCCCAGTGTATTGGGGCCGGCTACCCAGTTTTAAATGGTGTACCTTACGGCCCCGGTCCTGCTACACTGGCACCTGGACCCTTGATAGAAACTGGATTACCTTCATTTCCTGGTAAGGTCATTTTGAAGGTGGTAGAACCCTTTGTGGTTCGACTCCGGCGGCACCACCGCCTTACCTATATCTACCTAATAACAGCAGTGTTAGGCGCTGCTGTATTCCGGTTTGAAGGGTGTGGTAAGGGAGACAGACTTTTCCGAGACATTCCAGCTTAGTCCTTAGGTGTAGCGGCGCATCTGTGGCCGACCTCAGGTAGGAATGTCTATTCCTATCTGGCGTTGATTACAGATGTCCATGGACGGCAGTAGCCACTTACCATCAGGTGGACTGCATGCTCGTCTGCTACTCTTACATTATAAAAAAAGGTATCTTACAAATGTTAGAGGTTTACAATAACTTCTTGAAGACAGTAGCACCCATTGTGGTGTGACTCCGGCGGTACCACCGCCACACCTATTCCTGTCTAATAACAGCAATGTTAAGGGCTGTACTGTGTTCTGGTTTGAAGAGTGTGGTAAGGAAGACATACTTTAACGTAGCATTCCAACTTGGTTATCAGGGGTAGCGGTACATACTAATGTGGATGACCTAGTCTAGTCTCCTAGTCTAGTCTCACTCGGGGTTGATTACAGATGGCCATGGGCGGCAGTAGCCATTTACAATCAGGTAGACATCATGTTCGTCTGCTACTCTTATATTATAAAAAAACCGCTTCTTGTTAGAAGTAAGTGTTCTTGTTAGAAGGAAGTGTTGTTTGTAGTAATACCTCCACCGTCGAATCATACTTCTACCATCTTACTAAACTTATGTCTAATATTTGTGGGTTCCAGCCTATGGAGGAGCAGGCGTGGGTGACATAACCGTGGTGGGCCAGATGCCAGTGGCCGGCACCACGGTGGTCGCCGGCCAGGTGCCAATCCTCGGTGCCATCAGGTTCGGTGGCGAGGTTCCCGCGAGTGGCATCGTATCTCTCAGTGCCGGCTGTTCTTGCGCATTCAATGGCCCGTTTACTTTTGATGTGAAACATCTATAGCCGCACGTAAAACCGATTTCTGGCGTGGCGACGCATGCCATGCCGCGTCGCCACGCTATACGATGGTATATATATACAGTCTATATGCAGTAGTGTGTACGGTGTGGCGACGCGTCGCCATGCGGATCGTAATATTTTATTTTATCATTATGACATATTTAGTTCCTATCACAATATGTTCTTTTCTGCATATTACTTTTACAAAATAATGTCGATGTTTCACATCTGCCAGGCGTCCCGTGACGGCTCACATTTTTTTTTTAATTGTTGTTAAGTTATTTGTTGATGTTGTAATATGTTGAAGTTGTAAAATGTTGATGTTTTAAAATGTTGATGTTGTAATATGTTGATGTTGTAAAATGTTAATGTTGTAAAATGTTGATGTTATAAAATGTTGATGTTGTAAAATGTTGATGTTAAAATGTTGATATTGTAATATTATATTGATGTTGTAAAATGTTGATTGTTGAAATAAATTATTTGTTGTTATTGTAAAATTTGTCTTTTTCGAGCCTTTATTTAACTTCCCTTGTTATTTAGTATGTACGTACACGCAAATAAAATCTTGCAGCTGAATTTTAAGCCAGTTAACCCCAACCGATTAGGTACATGTTTGGTTTGGATGACAGTCCATGATTAGATTAGTGACGTCATTCTAAATGCAATATGGCGGACGTGCCGAGATAACGGATCAATTATTATTTATGAAACTCTAATAAACGGAAATCAAATGAAAGGGTTTTATAAGAAAAATACGAGAAGTTTTTCAAAAAAGTTTTTTAATAAAAAAAAATATTGTAACGTAAATCTTTATCTTCAACATGCTTTGGTATTCTGTGTTGTTTTCTTTGCGCGAATTAAAACAAATTTTATATATAAAAAACTAAAAAGTCAAACTTTAAATTCACTTATTCAAAATTAAGTTTCAAATTCAAAGAACTTTTAGATTATTAGGTTTGCTTACAATGTTTCCTTTACTCTAAAAGAAGCCATAATTAATTTTTAATTTCTAATCAAGATGTATGCCTGGGATTTGAACATGAGACTTCATAATGAGTTCTATTCTAAACCACATAATTATCACTGGAGATATTGGATGGTACGTGCTTCATATTTCTAAAATTCTCAAACCTTACAACATAAATGATAAATGTCTTCATAATTGTAACGTAATTTATTTGAAAGTAAAAGTGTTACATATCTACATTTAAGTAACCGATATTTATTTTATACATAATATTAGCTAATTACGATATAAGTATGATAAAATATGTAGATTATTGGTTTATCAGGTAATAGTAAGGGTTAGGAAATTTTCGACCTACGATCTTTTATTCAACATTGCATAATAAGCAGTAGGCCTGGCGACTTGAGGTCCATTAATCGAAGAATCGATTATTCTAATCGATCTCCAATAAAGATCGATTCAGTGAATAGATTTTTGATCCTAGAAGATTTTTAACGTAATTCGATTTTTTTGAAGTTGAAACATTAACAAATGTGTTAAAGATCATTTTTGCTTATGGATACGTATTTCAGTGATTGTTTGGTCCTGATTACCTTTTTTTCGCTAGCTTCGCCCCTGAGTCCCTGAATAGATCTAAGATCGATTTTTAGAGAATCGATTTATCACACTTCAATTCGAATCTATACAAGAATCGATATTTTTCAGACAGAATCGCCATCCCTAATAAGCAGATATATGGGTACTTAATGACAAGGGCAACCCCTGACTATGACGCTGATGATTTTACACAATTTATACGAATTTTACCCAAAAACCCCATTATTTTTTGTAATTTTCGGAGTAATGGTACTAATTTTAAAGACTAACTTTACTCAGTCTTTATAATATGCAGGTACAGAGGTACTGTAAGTTCTTTGAAGTAACAGCGCATAATGGTACTCAGGTAAAACTCCAAAGTTGTTTTGATGAAAAAACATAGGCGGCAATGACTGAACATCAGGTGACTGCATGCTTGTTAGTTATTTAATTCTTATAAACAAACATATAACAGTATTAGCATCTAGTGTGAAACTGATATGCATGGAAGCGTGTAAGTGTGAAGCCTGATTTACATTTTTACCCGACTGCCAAGGAAGGGTTATGTTTTTCGCGCGTATCTTGTATGTTTGTCTTTCTTTATTTGATCCGATCTAACAAACGGCTGGATGAATTTCAACAGTTAAAGTGTCATTATATTTGTGTCAACGACCCGAGTGTCCTTAGATAGGTGTTAGTAAAAAAAAATCAAAATGGCGGATTTTTGGCGCGAAATAGTAAGACATTTAAAAAAAAAAGTTAACCGAACCTATCGAGTAGGGTATCAAATGAAAGGAAATTAAACGGAGATTATAAAAACATATTTGTATATATATAAAACAGTAAGGTGACTGACTGACTGACTAACTAAATGACTTTTTCATTTTTCAGAAATCAACGTACAGCCTAAACCAAGGACCTTACAGTTCTGAAATTTTGCACACAGGTTCTCTATATAGCTTAAATAGGTACTAAGAAAGGCCTTTTGGAAATTCTACCCTTAAGAGGGTAAAATAGGGGAAAACAGTTTTTTAGAAATCCTTTAATTTTGAAGCAACTACTATAAAAAATTGTATTTGGCTTTCTGGATAGGAACAAGGACGCACTTATTTATCCCCCTCCGAAAAATCAACCCCGTAGAAGGTAAAATAAGGGTTAAAAGTTCATTTGAACAATCGTCAATTTTGAAGCAAACACTATGACATGTTGTATCAGGCTTTTTGGATAAAAATAATGAAATGCTACCTCTAACGAGGTAAAATAATGACCGAAACTTTGATTTACTGAAGTTATATATTTTATAGACCGTAAATGGTGAATTTTTTCGCAAGATAATAACACGTTTTAAAAAAAGTTAATCAAACCTATCGAGTAGGGTGTCAATATAAAGGAAATTAAGAGGAGATTACATATACATTATATAATATATCTTATATATAAAATTCTCGTGTTAGTTACCGTACTCCTCCGAAACGGCTTCACCGATTTTCACCAAATTTTATATACATATTCAGTAGGTCTGAGAATCGGCCACTATCTTTTATTTTTACACCTAAGTGATAAGGGTTGTTCATCCTTAACATTTTTTTTATTTATATGGCAACACAACGTTTGCCGGGTCAGCTAGTACATATATACTCGTATATACACATCGAGATGACTGTCTGACTAAATGAGAGAGTTGCTGTGCCAGAGATCAACGCAAAGGGAAACCGCTGAACTTAAGCGTGCTGGAATTTTACACATAGGTTCTTTATATAGCGTAAATGAACACTACGAGGATAAAATAGGATAATATTGTTTGAACATCTTTTGTTTTTGAAGCAGACACCTACTTTGAAACTTTGTATTTGGCTTTCTGGATAAAAATAATAAAATGCCTATTTCACTGCTTTTGGAAATTCTACTTCAGCCTTTTTGGTGCAGTCGGGTTTTTGATTTTTTAAATTAATTACTTGTTAAAGGCTTTTTACGCTCACAGCCACACAATAAGTGTGTCATGGGTGCCACGGACACACACAAAGACGCATACACAAACACCGAGACCAAGAAACAGAAATCTAAATTTATTCTTTAGATATCTGTCTGGCCAGGGATTTTCAGACCGGTATAGTGATCGCCCCGCCACGCGGGTCAAATTATAAGTCAGCATGCTCTGAAGTGACGACTCAACTGTAATCGGCTTTTAAATTATAACCGCTTTTCTACCTATCTATCACTGGGACGTCTTACCCCCCGGGCGCACATATATTGCGGCAATGTCAACATAAGGGGTGGGCAGGAAATTCGGGTCTCGCGGATACCCTCGTTGCCCGGGCAGATTCTCAGGTGGTCGAATGCCGCCTGCATTTATAATATTTATTCATAATAATATAATGTTATTTAAGATATTATAATATAATGTACAAGTATCAAAAATAAACCAACCCCACTGTTAAGTGGGTGGCAACTCATCTGTAATCGGCTTTTAAAGTATAATCGCTGTTCTACCTATATGGAGTTCCTAACAGATGTTCTTATACAGCAGTAGCCGCTTATCAACAAGTAAACTGCAAGAACGTTTACTTCTTCAATGACGATTACCTCCGATTCTTCCGGCATCTTGACATTTCATCACAATATTTTACCAATTTTCAACTAATATTCTCTAAGGTAATTTCACTACGTTACGAAATGTCGATAAAATATAAGTACATATCGAATAACGTTACGTTACATTTACAAAACAGCTGATAAGTTGAACTTAATACAAATTGCGGTGTAATGTATTTCGAGCATATGTATGTATGTAGCAGTGATAGCCTAGTGGTTAAGAAACTCGGTCTCTCGATCGAGAGGTCCGAGGTTCAAATCCCAGACACTGATTTTTCGAAATTATGTGCGTATTAGAAATTAATTATCACTTGCTAAAACGGTGAAGGAAAACATCGTGAGGAAGCCTGCATACCTGAGGGATTTATTAAAAAAAAACTCAAAGGTACGTGAAGTCTACCAAGACGCACTTGGCCAGCGCGGTGGACTATGGCCTAATCCTTCTCATTCTGAGAGGAGGCCCGTGCCCAGCAGTGGGACGGTAATGGGTTGATTATGATGTTGTAGGTATGTCTCATCCTTTATATTTTCTTGTGGCATTTATACAATTTATTATTGCGAATGTCAATAAATGTTACTTTCGGACTAAATGACATTTCATCAATGTGAGTTGAATCCACCTCCTTTAACCCGGGTTTAACCATACTAATACGTACACATCCGGGATCTATTGGGTACAAATACAGGTCTGTGCTTTTAGTACATTATTTGTAAGCAGTCATTTGTTTTTAGGGTTCCGTACCCAAAAGGTAAAAACGGAATCCTATTACTAAGACTTCGCTGTCTACCCGCCAGTCCGTCTGTGAGTCTGTCACAGGGCTATATCTCCGAAACCGTAATAGATAGACACATGCAATTTTTACAGGGGATGCATAACGGTGACCGCTATAACAACAAATACTAAAAATAAAATAAAGTTGAATATTAAAGGGGGGGCTCCATTCAACAAACCGGTATTTTTCGGCATTTTTCGATCTAACTGATAAACCGTACTAGGAAGACGGTTGAAATTTTTACAATCCGGTAACTACTATATCTTGTATTATAATAAATACAAATAAGAACCATAAAACATATTTTAATATAGTTATTTTAATTTATTATACGTTGTCTACATATCGTTCATCATCACCCCAACGCCATCTATTGTTGTCTGATATAATTAAATATTGTTGAAAGTAATAAAATGAATAAAAACAATGGTAAAATATAATAAACATTTGGTGGTACGGAAGCATTCATGTGCGAGTTCGACTCGTACTTGGCGAATTATTTATAATAATTATATATGAATATACCGATGTATTTATTTTAAAGCGAACGAGTCTTTTCTCTTTGTCATAATTATGTTTAATTCAGTGTAATTTTTGTAAATTCTTAAATTATAATTAAAACGCAGTTTAAAAATGTCATTTTTTACAAACTTAATTTTATTCTAAACAAATTATTTTACAGAACGTAACCATATCCACAGCCACAGCCGCATCCAGGGTAGATGGAAGGACCGCAGAGCGGGCAGCCGTACGGCAGCTTCTCCGCTAGCAAGCTACTCACAGTGAGGAGCGAGAGAGTATCCGCTAGAGTAGCTGCTACGCTGTTGGGCTGGATGACGGTGGGAGTAGTTACGATAGGAGCTGGAGCTACTAAGGGCGGAGCGGCGACTAAAGCAGGGCCGCAGCCACAACCACAGCCGGGGGAGTAGACTGGGGCTAGCGCGGAGGCGCATGGTGGTATGCACTGACTGTAGGCCTGGAACAATACAATACAATATAATACAATACAATAGAATACAATACAATGCAATATAATACAATAAAATGCAATACAATACAATGCAATACAATACTTTTTTGACATGTGTAACACCTGTAAAGGTAGCATTTAATTGAACTGTATTGTTAACTGTTATTGACCTTTTTTTTTTTTTTTTTTTTTTTTCTCGAGGGGGAAACCTTCAAAAGGTACCCGACGACGTGGGAGCGACGCCGGGTTATGTGGGATTTTTACCGCACTAAAACCCCCCCGGTGGCCGTCCTCAACGCTTGTTGGAGAACTCCGGGATCTCCGACGGAACACAACCGGAGCCCTCCAAGCGCGATGCCCCGATCGGGCTCTACCCTGGAGGAGCAGTTTTCGCTCCTCCCACACCATGTAGTGTTTACGACGGTATGCGACCACACATACCGCCGTCCTTCCCGGGGTCGCTAGCTGGACGGTTCGAGCTCCCACTCTTGCCGCCCGCAACCCCGGAAGCCCCCTTTTAGTCGCCTCCTACGACAGGCAGGGGATACCGTAGCCCTATTCTAGTCCCGGAACTACAGGGACAAACTGTTATTGACCTATTGAACTAAATGCTTTACACAATAAAATAAATAAATAAATTTATAATATAGGAATAGCTGACGAGCATGTCGTCCACCTGATGGTAAGTAGCTATTTTTTCCCATTGACATCTGTAATCAACCCCAGATAAGATTAGATACCTACCTGTCACCCGTTACCCTTGAGGACTAAGTTGGAAGAGTATGTCTCCCTAATCACACCCTGTGAACTAAAACACAGTAGCGCTTCACACTGCTGTTATTAAGCAGAAATAGGTGTGGCGGTAGTGTCACCGGGGTCGAACTACAGAGCGTTCTTCAAAACTTCAAAGGTATGACTTACCTGGGCTACCACGGCCAGAACAGCAACAGTTATGTAGAAGATGCTCATGATGGTACTGGATTAGTAAACTGTGTTAAATTGAAACCAACACCCAGTATTTATATGTAAATATGACATAATCTAAACCATATCTATTATTGCCGAAAGTTTAATGAAATATTGGAAAATTTCAAATAGAATTTGGTAATACTTTATACTATAATATATTGAATTATTGGTAATTGTGTAGCTAGTAATAGATTGAAGATAGTTAGTTTTGTGCTTCATCAGATGCCTAAAAGCCTGGAATATGAAGGGGATGTTGAGAGTGAAGCTAATTTAAACGATTAGGCCTTTTTTCAACGACAAGTTTCTAATTAATTTCTAATACGCTCATAACTTTGAAAAATCAGAGGTGCCTGGGATTTGAACCTTGGACCCCTCGATCAAGAGGCCAAGTTTCTTAACCACTAGGCTATCACTGCCATCTTCTGTAAGTAGTAGTAAAGGAGGACCACCTGGTCTGGAGTTGATCACAAATGCGCATACAGCAGATGTCAATTACCATATTTCCAAAATTTTATCCGGAGTCGAGCCAGAAAGTAAAATCCTTTTTGCATCGACTCCGAACGTTGTCGTTACGTTTTGCTGCCTATTAAAAGAAGCGCAGAGCAGCGTTTAACACTGCTGTTATTAGGCAGAAATAGGTAATGGTAGTGGTGCCGTTGGAGTCGAACCACAAAGGATTCAACCACTTTGAGGCTCACGTAGGCCAGTTACCATGCACCATCAAGTGAACTACATTATTTCTACTAATTCTATAATATAAAACACTATAAATCGATCAATTTCTCAGTACAATTTTGTGAAACCTTTGCAAAAATAACCTTCGACCTTTATTTAACTTCTAACAGCCACCTCCAAATCCACCCTTAATTCAAAGTAGTTACTAGAATAGCACCCCTTACGTAGGGAGTAAACAGAGTGACGTCACAAGATGGCGCCGCGCATGTGCTGTGCGGGGCACTGATCACACTATGTGTTTTTGTGGATATTATAATTTTAAGATTCGGGGCATGGAAGATTGTTTCGGGGTTTTTATGGTGAAAAATATATAGATAATAATAACTCATGGTTGTTATGAGAAAAAAAGAGTTTGAAATTATGTGTAGCTTTGCAATATTTTTAAAATATAACTATCTGGTACTTATGGTATGTTTTTCAACTTATTAATCTTCAATTTTGTAAAAAAAATATAAGAATGATTTTTTGCATGAAGTGTTTTGCAGAGAAACATATTTAAGTACAATATGATACGATACGTCGCATATCGTTACATTTTGATTGATTGGTACAATCAATAATCATTTGTATTGCAATAGTTTGCGCGTGTACTCCTTAACGCATGCATTCTATACTACTATTATAAAGAGGAAAACTTTGTTTGTGTGTTTAATTGTAATGAATAGGCTCAAAAACTACTGGACCGATTTTAAAAATTGTTTCACCATTCGAAAGCTACATTATCCACGAGTAACATAGGCTATATTTTATATGAAATATATTTGATAAATAGATTTTGAGGCGGTAGGTACAAAGTTTGCCGGGTCAGCTATTATTAAATATACTTAAGAAATATAACTTCTTAAAAGCGTAGATTAGTGCACATACGCTTTTTATATGGAGAGAACTAAGGATTGAGGCTAAGGATTGTGATTAGAGGTGTCATAACATTTCAGTAGCATGTCTTACTCGCATAACATAGGTTAAATTCAGGGCCGGATTTAAGGGAGGGCAACCGGGGCGGTAGCGCCGGGGCCGCCACAAAAGAGAGGCCCACACAATGGAGACGTCGGGATTTTTTTTTAATTCCGACTAGTAAACACTAATAAAATATATATATATATCGCACACCTAGATCTAAAGAGGTATTAACTCAAAAAAAACCTTTTTTCAGAAAACGCAAAAAACTGTTTTCTGTGTCCCTATGCACTGTAGCAGCGTTTTGTTCACGTAGTTAGCTTTATTCATACATAAGAATAGCTATGTTGTAGTAGTTTAGTGTTTTATTTTGTTTTTGGTCTGAAAATTGAATTTTTAGAGTTAATTCCCTTTTGATTAACAATATATGTTTAATCATTATACTAATTAGAGTTGATCCTGTGTCGATGGATTAAGTTATTAGTTGATTCTCTTTTGAAGAGTTACCATACATTTAGAACACTATAACATTTTGAATTATTTGTAATTAGTTCAAATGACAGAGTGTCATATGACCAACATTAAGAGTATATTTAAAGAATGTTAGAAAGGAAAACTACTGACTTCAATCAATATTATTTATTGGTAATCATAGGTAACATTAATCAGTCTCTTATAATCAAATGGGTCATATTTTTTAACAAAACGTAATTTAAGTAAGTATATAAAAAGATAAAATAAAAAAATAAATGCACATACGAGTAAGTAAGTATAGGTAACAATAATCAGTCTCTTATATTTCTAACAAAACATAATAGAAAAATATATAGAATGCTAGAAAAAGTTTTAAATGCCCATCTGAATCATTACAATCACATTTGTCTAAAATCACAGTAATTATTTATCACCTGTAAACTTAGGAAATAATCTAAATAAATGTATTTACTAATAATGGCACATTAAATTATTATAATAATTCTTATAATATTTTGTACTGAAAACCTTTGTTATTTCACTATAATCTAATGACTTATCTTATAATAAATTCCTCTTAGTTATTATTACCACTTAGGATATTCTTATAATAGAGATCATAATAAGATTTTGGAATAACATTTTTATCAATCAGATCTTGTATGTCATTTTTTTTTGCATCCGATAAAGCGATTTTTTGTGTGTAGGCTTGTGTTAAGCCAATTGAAAAAATCGATTGATTTATAGCTACTCCAGTTCCTCTTGTGCGCGGGGCCCTCTTTGTCACACACGCTTTTCTATAAGCTTCTTCAGCAAATGATGTTTTATAGAAAAAATAATTAGGGTACTCTTTTTCAACTCTGAGTACCTTAATGTCATGCCACTTAATTTGTTTTTTTTCTTCATCTACATTGAAATTTGTGCCCCATGATTCCTGTAATGCTTTAACATCAATAAATTGATTGTAGGTCATTTCAACTACTTTGTAAGGTTTTCCCGTCTTTTTTGCCGTGGATATCAAAGTTTTATATTGTTCAGGTATGTAGATTGGGCCCGATTGCAAGTATCTTTTTATTTGTTTTTCAATTACACTGTGTACGTTGTCTCCTTCATTCTGAGAATGACCGCGTATTAAAAACTTGTGCGTTATAGACTTAACTGGCATCTTGTTGACGACATAGGCATAGGCAGACAAGAGAAACTTATTTTTTTGTTGACCGCCACAATTATCCGAATAGAAAATGACGTCAATTTCTTTATTAGGATTTTGGTCTATCTGCGATTTAATGAAATGAAGTATACAGCTGCCAATTTCAACAGCTCCCCTTTTTCCCTCTGTTTCATACCAAAAGTAGCACACGACATCTTTTGCTCTTAAATCACTGATCGTAAAATTAAGGCAGTTGATCCTGGATTTATAGAAGAATAAGGATATTTGTCCTTTAGGAATCTGTAACACAGCTTGTAAGTCGTAAACTGCTACGATTGTGCCATCTGACCTATTCTTGTCATTTTCTTTTTCTGTCCTTGCTAAAACTTTTTCTTTTAAATGTTCTTCATATTCCTGGATTAACCTGCGCTTTTCTTCTTCGTTTGAGTTTTTGTATCTTTCGCACAAATCACATTGATCTTTCTTTGGTACGAAGAAAGAAATGTTAAATTCGGTATTGAATATCCTGTTGAATGTTGAAGACGTGGCGGCTGGTAATCCATCCCCTTCACGATGTTTTTTATAATCTCTGTAGATATCTGCTAATGATTTATCACTTGCTATGAATTCTCTTGTAGTCTGGGCTCTCAAGTAGTGTGATTCAATCCGAGGGATAGAATTTATAAAATCTTTAACGCTCTGTCTAATTTGTGGGTCAATCGTTGAATGATGATTGTGTTTTCCTCTTAAATCGCACTCAATTACACCTGATTCTGTTTTCTTTGAAAGTGCTGTTTTTATCGCTTTATAGCTCAAATCCAGAGTGGATTTGAAAAATGGCTTGCATACTCTTATTTTGGTTCCATTAATCTCAAAGTAAAAAGCATTGTTGAGGGCCCTTAAATTTTGCGTACTTGAGTACCGATATTTAGGCTTTATTTGTTGTGAGTGCCGTACTATGAATTCTCTTTGCCTTTCAAGGTTGCCAAGTCCCCAATATGCGTCAAAGACCTGTTGTCTTGACACTTCGTCCACTTTATCTTTGCATTTTAGGCGACATTTGTTGCCACAGGGTGGTCCAACTTTTCTTTCTTGGACAAGTTTCTTTGATTTTGACAAGGACTGGTAGGCTTTGCCAGAATTTCTCAATTGTTTTGCTATTTTAGACTTCCAAGTTGCTGCTTTGCGTAATCTCTTTTTACCCTTCTTTTCGGTCTCAATACTAGTTTCAGAAACCATAGCATTTTTCGGGCCTACTTGCTCACAATCATCTTCAGTATCCGACGAATTCGAGCTGCTACTGCTGCTGCTGCTGGTGCTGGACGAAGATACTGATGATGATGAAGGTACAACTTTAGGTGGCATCTCACTTTTGTTGAACATTCGAAAATTAGGGTCTTCATCGGAGTCGTCAATATCACTCTCATCGCTCCGGATCGGTGAAATATAATAGTTCGGTAAAACAGAATCTTGTTGTTTAGATGTGCTGCGAATTGGTGTATTAACCGCTGACAAGCTGGCCTGAGTTTCTTTAGATGAGATTTCATCACTTGATGACATCTTCATGTCATCTTGCACGGTTGCATGTTGATTAAAGCTCATAGGTGGAACAATATTTTTTTTATCCCTTTCTTCTACCATATTTACTAAAAATCGTCCGCGTTGCATTGTTATCCTGAAATAAATAATGTTTATTTTACTAATTTACAGGGTCATGTGCCCTACTACGATTTGGAAAGCCTGTAATAAACCATTTACAATCTTATTAACGATGTTGTAAAAATATATTTGGCGGAACCCAACTATAGGGATCTAATTCAAAAAATAGCAATATAAAAAGAACAAACTCTAGTAATTGAGAGATGAATATAAAATAATATTAAGATGTAATAACTCCAATCGCCAAAAGCGAAAGAAGTTTAATTTTGTTTGGGTTTCAAAGTAAAATAAGAGATTAAAATATGATTCAACAAAACAGACACAACTACGAAATTAAAATTATTTTAACAATATGGTAACAACTTAAAATAAAAATAAAAACTTTACTCACCTTGCCAGCAATACGGAATTAACTCAAAATGTTATATTTGTTTTATCAGCAATAACCATCTAAACGGCGACAATTCAAAATAATACTACTTAAAATTTCAACTATACAGGTACAACTCAAAATAACCCCAAAATGTTTACGGTGGACACAGGTACTCCGCTTGTGATTCTGATTGCAACTAGCGTTGTTCCCATTTAGGCGCGGGGGGTGTTAGTACGCTCGTTCAACAAAAGGGACGTTGAACGCCATCTAGCGTTGACTATTGCACTTATTTTTAAATTTGTTTTGTTGGTCGGTAGGTAGTCATTTAAAAAATTAAATAGTGAATTTAACTCCATAACCTAAATTTTTGACTTAGCTCTCTTTAGATCTAGGTGTGCGATATCTTTTCCTATGATATTATTTTTCGCTGTTTCACCTTTATCTACAGTACTTTGTACAAACATGAATACTAGAAGAATCTTACCTGCGTTTCACAATAAAATATTTATTGAAAAACTCAACTGAAAAAATTGTTTATTTTATTCGGAAAATAATTTGGGGCCAGGGGGCCTCCACTCCTTTGTTCCCCAAAGCCTCTAGACCTCTAATTCCGGCCCTGGTTAAATTTAAACGAAGTCGTTAAAAGCAAAATAACCTACTAGACAGAAAAAAATGCCTGTATCCAACGCTTTTATACAAAGGGGGTTTAAATAACCACCCCGTGTGTTCCGCTCAGATGTTACTTAAAAACGGGGGTGGGTTCAGCTTATATTGTTAACTATACGTATACAATTTGACTGCGGCATTCAGTTCCACGCGTGCAATCACACCTGAATGTCGTTTCTAAGCTCCACGAGTAACCACAGAGAGAAAAACGTAATTAATGTGCCATTCAGTGGTAAACAGAACAGAGTAGTGAGTGATTTGTACAAAAAAGTGTGGAAAAAGTGAAGTTATGACGTTAAATGCCAAACCGGCATCCAGTTGTATGATAGAAAAACAAAAACCTAGACACGAATCGAGTAAGATGCCAGCGTTAATTTTTAGTGATAGGTAAGTTGGTTATAATAATATTATATTGTATAGAGGCCGATCGATTTGAATGCGGCGCGTCGCCATCGATTTGTTGTATGACGTAACGGAACGTGTTTTGGTAAAGGTTGGAACAGATTCACAACTAAACGTTAATTCAGTTAAAGGTTGAAATAGATGCACAACAACTATTTTTTGTTAGTTTTATTTAAATAATAGATGTCATAGTCTTTCACACAGATAAAATTGACCACGCGTCGTGCCACGTTGTGCGCATGTTTTCATTCTTGTGACTCACTTTCGTTTTCTCGATCGTAACAGATATAAACATTGAAGACTAAAATTAGATACTCGTAAAACTATAATAGAACTATTTCGCAGATATTTTGGAGCAACAGATAAAGATTTTTTTTAAGAATATCTATTTTATTGTAACGTTCTTTACGTTTCTTATTGTAACCACGTATACATATTTCCTATAATAGAAAATGTGAATAGATATCCGCGCATGTACTTTCTTAAGTGCTTTTGTTTTCTAAATTGTAGAATATAATGAAATTAAGGTACACACGGATAACAAAACATAATTCTAATGACATTTAAAAATACCGAACAGATAAACATTTAAGAAATAGTTAAATAGAAGACGCGCATATTTTTTACGTTCTTTTTATTGATAGACGAAGCATAAAATAACTACATAAACAAATTACTTAAACTTAAACTAACAATCTTGTTTTTATATTTGATTTATAATATTATTATGAACTTCACGACTCATTTAACTTTACCCTGTTAGTTTGTAGGTAATAAAACTCGTTGTCAAGTTTAAATGGGTTGCAGCACCCCTGAGGACTAAGTTGGAATAACGATCATGTTTCAAAGTAGTTATTAACTTTTAGAATCAAGTATTATATACGCAGTCATTTTAACACATAACATGGAAATCGGCGCCAAACTTCTAGTCCACTCTGAGAATAGAAATGAGTTGCGTCGCAACAAATTGTAGATATTAGCGGGACGAAGACAGCGCGGGACCCCCGGCACCCTCCGCTGTCCGCTCTCGCCCACGGGTACATCAGTTAGTGTGCCCTTACTGTTGCTACAGAGTATATGCTTGTAGTTGTGTTCGACCCCATTGACTCTCTGACTACACAACAACTTCAGAGCGGACTATACTTTAGAACAGTACCCTTAATATGCATTTTCGATTGAGGACTCAATCGATCGAATTCCAGAGCTCAACAGTTCAATCACCCATTCAAATGTATACGCAGCGCCTCTGATGGTCATTTTAGGAACTAAAATTTGTTATTGTGATGTACGGAGATCGAACTGTCAAACTCGTGATTCTATCGATCGAGTCCTCATAAGGTTACAGTATTTCAAATTATAAGTTGGTAATTTATCACAATAGTCTTGTGGTACCATAGTGGTTAAGAAACTCCGCCACTTAATCGAGGGCTCCGAGGTTCAAATCCCTGCTAAAACGTCGAAGGTAAACGTCGTGAAGAAACCTGCATACCTGAGAGATTTATTAAAATAAAAATCTCAAAGGTATGTGAAGTCTACCAATATGCACTTGGCCAGCGCGGTGAACTATGGCTCAAGCCTTCTCATTCTGAGAGGAGACCCGTGCCCAGCAGTGGGATAATGGATTGATGATGATGAGTCTATTGGTTTCTTCTATTTAATCATCTATCTATATGACGATTTAAATACACCAAAACACCATTAAACCACAAAATAGTGGATTAAATATTCAGCACTTCCTAACTAAATAAAGTAAATTTTACTTGAAAATTAAATGAATAAAGATAAGAATTAGTGTTTAACTTTATACCCTTTTATGTTATGAATGCACGACATTGAAAACTATAAAACTTATCACAACTTTTATAAAGCACGCATACAACTACCACGAGTGGTACAAACAAAGACGACGCCTGGGGTGGGGGAGAGGGGGCAAGGTGGAACGCAGTTGCCCCCCCCCCCTCAGAGATTTAAAATCTATTAGATTTCTACCGTTTTGCGTCATTAAAAGGGACAGTCCTCCCTCCACCATACTTTTCTGAGGACTAAGCTGGACCGCCTCGAAAAAGTATGTCTTCCTTACTACACCCTTTAAAACGAAACACAGCAGCGCCTAACACTGCTGTTTTTAGGCAGAAATAGATGTGGCGGTGGTGCCGCCGGAGTCGAACCACAAGCCTATCATTTCTTCAGCTCATATATTAATTTAACGTTAAAACAGTCATGTATTATATTCGATACTGAAACCACAAATCTCATAAGTACCTACATGTATTTGCACGTGGCCTGCGGTCAGCCACAGAGGGTGGCTAGCTACGTAAATATAATTATGGCGTGCAAACCAAATATTTACGCTGCTATTCGTGTTAGTGTTTGATCATAATCACATTGGACAAAGTTATTTGATCTAAATTATTGTTTTAATAATTTATTTGTGTTGTATTTAAAGTTGTGGCGTGACCCGCGTGGCAGTCACCATGCCAGTCTGACTTGCGGTTTAAGATTCGATTCTCGGCGAGATACATAAGTAAATTCAGAATTTAGATCACTGTTCCGGGTCTGGGTGTTGGTGTATTCGTTTAAGTATGTTTTCGTAGGAACCACGATATAGGGAATCCTAATGTGGGACTGTGAATGCAGAAAGCGTCTTTTTGAAGTTGGTAGGTTGGTGAAAGAAATATAACTATTACATACTTATTTAACTTAAAATAAAACCCAATTTAAACTTTCTACTCCCTGAGTGGTAAAATGAAATGCCTAACAAAATATGCTTTACCAAAGTCAAAAAGTTGCAGCGCCTGAACATTAAAAAATTTTTGACTAAATAAATTTTTATGAGCGATGATACTAAGTTGTAATTATTTTTAATCAGGCGTATTTTAAGGAAATATTGTGATTTAAATATCCACTAAGGCCGCGTTTCCCAACCTATGGTATATAACCGCGACTATATGTATGGGGGTTCGCGGTGTCATCTCTGGACCATACATAAATCGCTCATTAAATGCAAAAGGGCAGCAAAACGAAAAATCAGTAAACCAATTTTAGTAGATAAATGTGATCTAAGCATACGATATTTTAAAAAATTAAAAAAGTTGCATCCAATGATGTATACATACAAATCAAATCAAATCAAATCAAAATTTTTTATTCAAAATAGGTTCTTTACAGATCACTTTTTGAATGTCAAAGCAACTACCACCACTTCACAAGGTGTTTCGTTATGGAGAAGAAGCGGCGAAAGAAACTCCATAACACACATCTTTTAAAAAAAAAAATGTTTTTGACAATGTTAACTTAACGTAATGGTACATGTGGAGCTGGAGCTAATTCAGACCACACCGTTTTGTCAGTCAAATAATCACTTACTTTATAGTACGCTTTTTTACATAGCGTTAGTTTAACGACATGTTTAAACTTTTTTTCTGTGAGATTCAAAATGTGGTCGGGTATTTTATTGTAGTAGCGAATACAGTTGCCCACGAAAGATCTAGCCACCTTACATAATCTATGTTTAGGAATTGCTAATTTATTTCTATTTCTGGTATTAAAGTTATGGTGGTTACTATTTTTTTCAAACATATCAGTGTGTTTTCTTACATACATAATATTTTCATAAATGTATTGACTATGCACCGTCAATATATTAATAGTGGGAAACAGTTCTCTTAGGGACTCACCACGCCGCAGACCATATATTGACCTTATTGCTCTTTTTTGAATAGTAAATATAGAGTCTATGTCAGCAGCACTGCCCCACAGTAGAATGCCATAAGACATAATGCTGTGAAAGTAACTGAAATAGACAAGTCTGGCAGTGGGTATGTCTGTTAACTGTCTAATTCTTCTGACTGCAAAAGCTGCAGTACTAAGTCTGCTGGACAAAGCAGAGATGTGGGGACCCCACTGGAGTTTAGAATCAATGGTAATCCCCAAGAAAACAGTTTCATTGACGAATTGCAAAGTCTCACCATTTAGAGCGACATTCATCCCCGTACTCCTTACATTTGGTAGCATAAATTTAATACATTTAGTTTTATTAGAATTTAAGAGTAGGTTGTTTGCATCAAACCAGTTCTCTTACACTATTATTTATCTGTAAAAAAATACATAAATTGGTCTTTCAAATTTTGTTTTGTCTCTCCTGTAAAAAATTGTATCTGTAATAACTAAAATGAATACCTAATCCGTTTTTTGCTATTTATTTTATTAAGGGGGTCCGTGAAAACTGTGCTTGATTTCCTAAGGGTCCGTGGAATGAAAAAGGCTGGGAAACGCTGCACTAATGAATAGAAGTTAATTCACTTTACTTTAGTTCCAAAATTATAACACCTTTCAATATTTTAATATCAATAATAAGATATATTTAAGATTTTTTTTTAATAAATATTGTGTTAGAAAATAAGACTGCGTAAAATGAAACAATAAACAAAGACAATAAAAATGTCACATTTCCGGTAGCCATTACGGCGAAATATTATACCGACAAATAGAGAAGCATGCCGTTACACGTGACGTCTATATAAATTATAGTCATCTATACTTTGCCGCATTGTATTACGCACACTTCACGCAAGTTGTTTGACTATCGTCACGTCATTGCCATTCGAATTGTGAATTACGAAGTTCGCGCTGCGCAATTAGCTCTCGTTCGTCAACGGTTTGACCGTGTTTTTGTTTGAAAGTTTCTACAAGGCTTAACTACGATTTACCAAGATGACGAAGTTAATACAACAGTTAAACTTTAGTAGTAGTAATTACTACGACGTTGCTGGCATCGAACCCCCTTCTTCTAAGCCGAAGAACTTCATGTAAGTATTGTACTTGGCTGAATCCCTTTGTTTTCGTTGCGTAATCACGCGCATGCTTTAAAAAGTGGGTAATTGAATATTTTTTTCGTAATTCTCCGTATTGATTTGCATGAATCACTGCAAATGGATTATCATACGTCATCACATTATACTTTTAAAATAGATCTGCGCGTCATTTAACTAAACTCTGGTAACAGATTATAAATGTCGAGTAAACTTTCTATTACAGGGCTTTATATTCTGTACATCTATAACACATTTATGGAAAATTTATACTCGATTCGTCCAAAAAATATGTCTCCCAATTCTGCAATGTCTTTTAGCTATGAACACAGGCCTATGCCTCAATAATTAGTCTATTCACAATAATTACCCTATATATGCTCACATTACCCACTTGTCGGGCATATGTAGTCGTAAGGCAGGTAGTAGTAGTAAGGCAGTCTGCTAATGGTAAACTAACCTGATTGTTAGTAATCCCTGCTTACTTCTATTTCTACCTTATAAAAGTAGCTTAGAGATAACCCAGGAAATAAACAGTAGTATATTCCTACAAAAGTTAAAAAGTAATACACAATTGTTATTAATTAAGTCTGCAGAAGGTTTTTTTTATTATATAGGAGTAGCAGACTAGCATGCAGCCACCTGATGGTAAGTGGCTACTGCCGCTTATGGGCATCTGTAATCAACCCCAGATAGGATTAGATACTCCTACCTGAGGTTGGCCACAGATGTGCTGCTACCCCTGAGGACTAAGCTGAAACACCTCGGAAAAGTCTTTCTCCCTTACCACACCCTTAAAACCGGAACACAGCAGCGCTTAACACTGCTGTTATTAGGTAAAAAGAGTCGTGGCGGTGGTGCCGCCGGAGTCGAACCACAAAGGGTTCTACCACCTTCATGCTCATTTTCCACTTGTGTAATAAAAATCTAGCATAGCAACAAGATCTTAACAATAATATCAATAGAAATAGGTCAGCATTTATATGTTAAACATTAGTAAAGGTTATCATTTTAGGGTTATCAATTTGTTATACATAGACATATATATTACCACATAGATAAAGTATGATTCATATTATGATGAAACTTTAAAATCCACGATAATTGCCCAATGTACATGGTCATTGGTTGAACTACAATTTTTCTTTGAAGGTACCCAACTGAAGATATGCATCCATATAAAATGCCAAAAAACTTGTTAAAATATAAAGTGCATTGCTCATATGAGTCGGAAATTTGGAAAAAACATGACCATCTTACTTCTCAGAAGTAGCTATGCCCTTGTATATATGAGGCTGTCAGAACCAGAGTAGCCTAACTACAAAAAACTATTTACAATATGGAGAAAAGTAAAAGTGTATAGTCCGGCCTGAAGTTGTTTCAATTTACTATGGCGACGCGTTTCATTTCTATATTCCGAGCGGACTAGCAGCTTTATGTGGAATATACATTTTTTAATTACGAAAATATAGATAGGTTAAAAATCATTAAAATGCAGTTAGGCCACTCTGGTTCTAGCAACCTCATATGTGGTCAACTACAGATGCTGTGGTTATAACTTCCTATCCGGTGGACTGCATCCTCAAGTAGATGAAACCATATAAAGCAATAATATGGGTAAATCATATACATAAAATTCTCTTGTCACAATGTTCGTTACCATACTCTATGAAACGGCTTTACCAATTTTTTATATGCATATTCAGTCATCATCGTCATTGTCATCATCATTATCAACAAGCCATTACTGTCCCACTGCTGGGCACAGGTCTCCTCTTATAATGAGAAGGATTAGGCCATAGTCCACCGCACTGGCCAAATGCATATTGGTAGACTTCACATACCTTTGAGATTTTTTTTTTATAAATATCTCTGGTATGCAAGTTTCTTCACAATGTTTTCCTTCACCGTTTAGCAAGTGATAATTAATTTTCATATTCAGTAGGTCTGAGAATCGGCTACTCTCTATTTTTCACACCCCTAAGTAATAAGGTTGTTCACCCTTAATATTTTTTTATTTGCTGACCCGGCAACACAACGTTTGCCGGGTCAGCTAGTAATATATGTATTTTACAGCATTTCATTAATTAAAACGACATAAAACGAAATGAAGGATTTTATTTTTAAAATTACTTCAAATTACATAATTATGATGGGAACTCAATTATATAAACATAGCACCCATGTAACTCCTAAAATTAAAACGAATTGAATTACACCTCATGTCCCTTAACCTCAAATCCATAACCGTTTTGGCTGCAGGACGTTTCAAAGAATGAGATGTACCTACATAATATACTCGAAAACAGTATTCCCCACAGTTGGATAAAAAAATAAAGGAACTGTATGTAACATTTTATTTTACATACTTCTATACAGTCCCAATTCACTGTATTTACAGATACTAAATATGTTAAATAGATCCCTCTATCTATAGTCAGTATAAAAGACACATTATTGACTTGCGTAACGTCATGGTGTCAATCAATAAGTAATTTTCTTCAATCAGTACCAATCAAATAGGTACCTCTTGATAACACCATTCTATACTATTTGCAAGGTCAATAATTATAGTTTAAAAACTAAAAACCATGCTAAAATCGCATAAGTAAAATCGTTAATCCTGATCCTGACGATCCAAATGAGGCAAATGGGATAAAATTATTAAAATCTTGTATTATCATTGGTTCTTCATAAGTGTTCAAAATTTTAAATTAATCGGACCGTTCAAAGTGGGTAAAAATCGAGTTCAAAGATTCCGTTACATACATACATACAGGTCAAGCTAATAAAAGCATAGTAGAAATATGTATGGTTTAATAATAATGAAGTAGCAGCAGACAAGCATGCAGTCCTGGTAAGTTGATATTGCCAATGGATATCGGTAATCAACCCCGGATTAGAATGCTAGCTACGTTTGATCACATGTCTTGTTACCCCTGAACGCTATGTTGAAATGACTTGGATAAGTATGTCTTTCTTAACCATGCTCTTCAAAGAAGAACACAGCAGAGCTTAACACTGCTGTTAAACAGAATTAAGTGTGACGGTTGTGCTTTTAGGGACAAACCACGAGAGTTTTACCACCTTTATGTATGTACGCATTTATTTATTCATTGTTCATTATCATTACACCTATAATGGTTGTAGTAGAATTTATATAATTGTTTATTCCCTTTTATATTATCTGTATTGTTTTATATTTCATCTATGATTGTTATTTTATTATAATAGTGTTGAGTTGTAAAAGAGCCTTGTCATGATATATTTCAGTTGCTAAATAAATAAGTTAAATATTGCTTTCTAATCTTTTCGTGATTATAACCCAATCATCGTTTGTTCCACAACATTATTAATATTTGAATGAAGGTGGTAGAATCCTAGTGGTTCAACTCCAGAACTACTACCACATTCATTTTAGCCTTATAACATCATTGTTAAGTGCTGCTCTGTTCCAATTTGAAAGGTGTGGTAAGGGAGACATACTTATTACTTATCCATGGTGGTCCAACTCCAACTTAGTCCTCAGAGATTGCAATGTGTCTGTGACCAACCTCAGGTAGGACTCTGATTCTATCTGGAGTTGATTATAGATGCCCACGGCTCACAGTTGCTTACCATCAGGTGGACTGAATGTTCATATGTTCATTTGCTAATTCTATAAAACTTGTTGAATGTTTTAAAATCTACAGGAAACTCGTACAACTATTATAAGGTAGTTTTTCCCCACTATTCGATTTTCCATAGGAAAAACTGACCAATTTTGAACTAAAGTTGTGTTTCTTTACACTTGAAGGATAGATAGTAGGTATTATTATGTGCATATATTTAGTTTGTTGCTTCCATTTTTGGAGTTTACTCCTTAAGAAACGATTTGAGTTATAAGGCCCGGTACGGAAATTTTATGAGGAGTAAAATCAAGTGTAACACGAAAAGTTGAGGCGTAACGGTAACCAAAATATGAATCAAGAGTGCTTTTATTAATTTAAAATACAGTAAGTTCAAATCCCATATAAAAGTAATTATTACAATAAAAATAATTAGCAATATATAAAACTTTAAAACGTCATTAACTAATTTGTTTACATTTTTGCATAAATTAAGTTTTAGGTTTGATCATTTATAAACACTGTGAAAAATATGAACATTGGCGCCATAATATGATTAACAATCTTTTATGAACGTTTTTAAAGAAGAGTAACATATAAAATCAGTAAGCAATTGAATAAGATATAATATTAGCAAAATAAGTTTTTAACATAAAGAGGCTTTTGTAAGTTACTGATATATTAATTTAACTTATAAAAATGGATGCATTATTGATCAGCACCATCTATCAACGATAAACGGGCAAAATCAAAACAGTATTATTTAATATTTATTACAGAATTATTGCTAATGAATTATGTTCAAAATAAGTTATATAAAATTAGCAATACGTTTTAAATGAATTCTAGAATTATAAAACATTCAGAAACAATCCAAATTACATATAATAACATGTTTATTGAGTCTCATATAAATTTCATCCGTAAATTGCAACAAGGGTATTTTATAGATGGCAAAGAAATTATAATTATTAAGTTTTAAGTTATAAAACGTTTAACATTGTTTTAAATATAAATAATTATATTATATTAAAATTTACTTTAATATAAACAATTATATTAAGTTACCATTATAATATTTGGAACCAAAATACATAGATTGATAAACTTGCAAACTTACAATTTATAAAACTTGCCACTAGATGGCGCTATTTTATATTATTTTGTAACATACTTTATGTAATACGCATTATTGAAGTAATATAAATAATCCGAATAATTACAGATATATGTTTGTTTCTCTTATCATTTTAGCAGATGCGTTCATTTACCTACCCTTTTTTCTATTCGATATATATCATAATTATCATTCGTAAGGAGTAAACTCCAATCGTGCGTCGTAGCTGACACACACACACTTTTTTCTTTTTTAAACACCTACATAGGTCTTACCTATACAAGTAAAGTATTGTATGTTGTTGTATGTATAATGTTACACACATTAATGAGTGTCAATGTGTGAAGGTCAGTTTAATATACTAGTGGTGTCTAGGGTTGCCAGTAGTTTCAGATTTATTTGTCAACATCATTTTCATTCTGTCAATTCTGTTTAAAACCCTTTCTTACACAGACCTACTGTGTAAGAAAGATTTTAAAAATATTTTGAAACATTTCAAACACATTTGTGTTTAAAACTAACACAATTTAGGAAAATTGATTCCTAGAAATGGACTGCTATTTATTTATTAAGCTATTGCATAGCTTCTATCGCGGGCCTTGAGCGTGGAGACCGAATCCAGAAATTCCGTAACGAAAAAACCTAACACCCCCCACTCCGACCGGCACAGCGGTGATACTTTTTAGTAGCGATCTGTGCGCCCCGGGGCGCACACGCCAGGTGACGGGTTAATGACTTTTTGCATACTGCATAAATAAAATAAATATGTAATTGTAATTGCATAAGTTGATAAAAAATGCTATGCAATAGCTTTACCGCGGCAGTCTCCGAGTGCCAGACATATTTTTTATTATATTTTTATCAAAGATTGTAAGTATAGGTATAGAGTATAGACCTCACATGTTGTTGTATATTTTTTTATTTTTATCAGTGTCCTAAAAAATGAGCACCAACTTAAAAATATAAATCTATATTTAACCAAGATAGTATTAAAATTACCTATTGTTTATTTTATATCGGTTCTAATGACACGTGCATTTTGTTTTTTTTTTTTTTCAAAATGTCTAACGTTTCGTAACTTGACATCCCTACCCTATGCGGTTACTTGTTAAAGTAGATAGAAATGTAAATGTATACTTCGATGCCAATCTAGAAACTTCTCTGAACGTATTCAAACCTCTTGCAATGTTTTATGTAATCGCTAACTGTGCTTTGCGGTTTTACCCATGTATAAAATGTTTAGAGAACTTTATTCTCAGACACTTTGTCACTTATATTAGTACTTAATTAAACGATAAAATATGTATCACTAATTCATAGAAGTAGGTTATATATTAGTTACTTAGTACCCATCCAACGCATTTATTAACTAAATAGTCAATAGTTTGATTTAATATTCGACTATATTTTCTTACACGTTGAATGGATGTAATTTATTTTATGAGGTTTGGACTACCGATCATTTATATTCTTAGCTAAATGTATATACTCTAGAGATGTGTGATTTTACTCAGTTTCAGTCTCAGATACTCATGGGTTTATTGTGCGGAACTATAATTATTTTATTAAGTAAAAGTAGCCTATGTTTCTCTTTATAACATCAGCTAACTGCCAGTGCCAGATTCCCGTCAAAATCGGCGCAACCCTTTTTGAAATCAGTTGGAACAAACAGACAGACATAAATTTTATATTTTTTTGTTATAAGTATCATATATATGTACTTTCATACGCGTTACAATACACACAGACACGACAATTTTATTTATTTTTAATGATTATACTCGTTAAATATTTTGTCGTGACTTAGATAACATGTAAGCACTAAATATGGCTATAAACATCAAACAATATGTATTTGGTTACTGATAATATAGGTGCTGTACAGTTTTAGTAACTTTATCCTCTGGGTCTCCCGGGATTTCATTCTAAAGTTTTTGCAATGAAAATCTGAATAATTTAATACTCTCTTTAAAAGACATAAATCTTTCATATTTTCCTATTTATTTTGATGTAGGAGACTGCTCAAATGCTTCTTACATTATTTTTACATCTTAAAAGGTAGAGTGTGGTCTAACCGCGAAACTACCACCGCCACACCCATTTCTAGCGTAAAACACTCTGTGTCCTGGAAGGGTCTGAATATCAGCTGATTTATATGAGGCGATCATCTTAGTCCTTACGTGAAAACGCATTTGTAATCAACTTCAAGTAGAACCTGTTTATATGGAGTTGGTTACTAACCATCAGGTGGCTCGTATGCTACTGCAGTTTGATACAAGAAAGTAATTTTCGAAGTCAAAAATACCATATTTCTGTCTAGTAAATTCCTCTGTCTTCAACTGAAATTCCAATTTAATCCTATTGAAATAAAATTCCCGTTAAAAAGTATTGGAACTGAAATTCCAACTGAAATTCCAATTTAATCCTATTGAAATAAAATTCCCGTTAAAAAGTATTGGAAAACTAAAAGGAAAGATAACAGTGCAGTCAAATAATAGCAGTTAACGAAAGTAACTTTGTAACTTAATCTGTTCCGCTTTCACGGTTAAACCACTGGACTTAACTTGATGTAATTCAATATGGAGATACTTTAAACCCTGTAGAAGTATATAGGATTATTATTTAAAAAGAAACTTGATTGGTTTCTATAATAACCGGGATAGCTAAACGTGTTCCGAAGCGCTGTTAACCAAATATCGGTTGATAACATCTTGCTAGGCTGCTAGAAATTGTCAAATTGCGATCTTTAGTAGCCAGGAAATCAGGCGCGATCGCAGCATGAGATTTGGGGGAGGGGGGTCACAGGGCAAATTTGCTTAAATTAAATTGGGCCAGTTTATTCTAACGCGTTTTAAAGTTATATTTTAGTATTTATTGTAAAGTCCGGCATATCCTAACGGTTACCCACGGGGCAGAGACGAATCCATGCAGGGTTTCCCCCCGAAAAAAATAACCAAGTGCAAGTCGATGATACTGACCCTAAATGGGACCGCGTCTTCAGGAAATTGGATAGATTGTATATTACTAAGTGACTATATTAGATCGATTACTTAAGCCGCTGTACGTGTGCTTCGTATCACGTAACCAAAGATATTAAGTAGCTATATCAGGTATTGTATGGTCCGCGTAAAATTGCTAGTCCGCTCTGAACATAGAAATGAATCGCGTCGCCATAGCAAATTGTATGACTACACCTGCTCGTAATATCTTCAGAGCGGACTAGCAGTTTGGTACGGACTATATGATAATGCGGATATTATCAAGATTTTCATACAAAAAAAATACAGATTTCGCTTCAGACTGACACCATTTCGAAATAAGTGACGTTTGAGATATATTTAAGAACAAGTATTACCAATTGGTAATAAGTCGTGGATGACATTTTTTGCTCTTCTAATCCGATTTTTTAACATCCATCATCCATCCATCATCTAATATCATATATGCTTAATAAATTATAGTCTCCGCCAAACTGCTAGTCCGCTCTGGAGTTGTTTCGATCAGGTGTAGTCATACAATTTGCTATGGCGACGCAATTCGTTTCTATATTCAGAGCGGACTAGCTTTTTTACGCGGACTATATAATACATAAGTATCGGCTTATAGTAATTAGTTGAGATTTATGTTGTCAAATAAAAAACAAATTTATCAATGTATGTTTGTGTATTAAAAAAAATGTCGCCTGATTTTAAAGCTGTTTATGGTATTTATACTTTGATATCTTTAAAGTAATATAATGAAGATTTATTTGTTTGTTGTTCAGTACAAAATAAGGTAATAATATGCGTATTTATTTACATGATATCAAACGTTATAAGGATAAATGGCAAAGTGCGAGTAGGGCTTACGTATCGAGGATAACGTACTTACACAAATTTTAATTGTATTTTTGTTTTGTATTTCAAAAAATGTGTATACCTAACATTTGGTTTGGCATTCTTCCAAAAGTTTTTTTTAATAAACGAGAAAACAGGAATAGAAACAAAAATCCGACTACTTAAAAGTTTGGTCCAAATCCAAAAAATGTAAAAAAATCCAAAAACACCTCACGTTAATTAAAATTCTATAAAACCTTTTGGGCTGCAGGGTATCATCATATTTTTCCGCAAGTCTGTAAAGGTCGATTAAGGGTTAATTCTTAAAAACCACGAAGTCCAATACGATGCATATGAAGGTAGCAATTTGGTAGCAACTATTGATTACAAAAAAAAAACTCCATTCATTTGCGCAGCCTCTTCTCACTGGATAGGTGACCGGCGATCCTGATGTCAGAATGGCCGGTCACGTTAAAAAGTAGTTTTTTTTTTAATCGAAGGTAGCAACTATCTAACGATTAGTAGCAACTAGGTAGCAACTTTTCGTAATTATTTCGATATAAAATATGGGTAGTGACCGGCCGTTCTGACGGTCACGATCTTATAGATAGTTACTTAAATAGTATAAACTAAACTGTGTACTTACAAATCAGAAAACTACGCACGCAATTTGCGAAGGTATTTTTCGTACCAAAATATATCATCCCCACACTGCTGCGTACAAAAATAGGTGTAGGTGTGGCAGCGCCATAACAAAGCACGTGGTTATCTGTTATTGTCTATGCCTACAACATCGGTCTGACATTGGCATAAACGTGTCTATTTGAATTTAAAAATAGAATTCGTTGAAAATGTAAAAAGATTTATTTTATTATCGCGTAAACATTGTGGATGGAATTTTCCTTGTTTGTTTTTTACGCCCACTGTTCTATTCCACTTGACACACATTTCTAGTGTGAGTACTTTTAAAATCAAGTGCCTGAATATTATGGAAGCCTGGTACTTTTTAATCGGGGTTTTTGTTTGAAACTAACTTTTGTTTGTGGTTTTTGGTTATGGTTTGTCTAAAAATCCTCGGCATAAGGAAATGGAATATATTTTAGGAATATTTGTAGTCCAAAATATAATATTAACAAGTTTAACAACAACACACACACACGCGCACACACACATACATACGTAGTAAGTAAAGAAAATTAGTAATTTTAAATAAATAATATTTGCTAATTATGCTATGGAAGAGCGGGGCTCCCTGTCACAGATATAAATATACTTAAAAGGAGGCCCCAACAATGGATAACTGGTGTAACTTAATAATATTGATACAAATAAAATTATTTTCAATTATTTATTATTTTCATATTAACCAAAATGAGGTCACCGACCGATTGGGTGTATTTTGGGCGCAAACTCAATAAGGTCGAATAGTATTTTGGCATTCCATTATCTGACCACAATCCCGGATCTGTCCGAGATTATTTGCAGACATAACAAAATACAGGGATTAGAAAAAAACTAAATCGAATTCTCTAGACTTGCTAAGCAACAGCATACTGTACCCCATTTTAAGACATTTCGGTACTTATTTTATCTTTCCATTTGTGTTAAAATTTGTCCTTTAAAGGAAGCCAGGTGACCTGAACTATGTCCCTGTAGTTCCGGGACTAGAATAGGGCTACGGTATCCCCTGCCTGTCGTAAGAGGCGACTAAAAGGGGGCTTCCGGGGTTGCGGGCGGCAAGAGTGGGAGCTCGAACCGCCCGGCCAGCGGCCCCGGGAAGGACGGCTGTACGTGTGGTCGCATACCGTCGTACACACCAGATGGTGTGGCGAGAGTCAAGCTCACCTGGGCGGAGCCCGACAGGGCAACGCGCTAAGAGGACTCCGGTTGCGTTCCTTTGGAGATCCCGGAGCCCTCTACGCAGCGCAGAGGACGGCCATCGGGGGGGTTTTAGTGCGGTAAAAATCCCACATACTGTACGACAGTTTATCGGCTATTATCTGTGCCGTCTGTCTTTGACAGATTAAGGTTTGTTTGATTACGGTATTTTAATTGAATTGTTTACTTCGTGTGTATTAGGTACTATGATAGATATGTGGTATGTTACGCAAGTCCAGCTAGACTTTGTACAATAGAGTACGATGTGCAATAGTTTTCGAAATAAAACGAAGTTAACTCTAAATTATATCTGTATAAAAATGATATTTTTGTCTGTGATTAAAATTACTGCCTTTTCCAACGACAGCAAAGTAAAACCCTAATTTAATAAATATAAATGTTTTCAAAACAACAAAATGTAATATTAAAAATCTATTTTTACGCTCCTTACATGATGATTCGCTGATATATCTCCATATGTACATACAAGATAACATATACATACAGCCAAGTACATACCTTCTCCTTTTTCGAAGTAAAAAAAAACAACTATATCGTACAAAGACATTCTAATTACAAAAACTAATTCCTCGTTCAAACGAGCGCTTAAATTCTTCAAAGCTTTTCAAGGTCTATTTTATTGGTATTCTATTTAACTACTCGTACTACCTACGCGGCTTTCAAAGAATCACTTTCGCTGACAGTTGCATTTCGCGCGCGCGGACGCCATATTGTAACTGTGACGTCACCTGACGGATGGCGGTCAGCTGACGTGTAGAAATGTAAACATGTTTTTTTTATACTTTTGATGATACTTCATTGGGTTGCGAAGCTAGAGGGTAAAACACCATTTCTATGTCTCCGTCTGTCACAGAATTCAATTACTTAAATCGTAATAGATGACACTAGAAACTCCGGAGGGTTGCTATGGGCTACCTTAAAAACAAATGCTAAAAGCCAAAAGTTAGAAGTTTAAAACAAAAAACCGTTCCCAAGTAAAAAAACGTTTTTTTGGCGATAAATGAAAATAAAAACCCCATAAATACCGGTTCAGTTGAAATACATCATAGATTAGTAAAGATTACTCACTCCTAACAAGAAAATGTAACCAGTTTTGACTATGTGAAATTGTCAGTGTCATCTATTTTCGTGTTTGAAAAATATTAAAAAAAAAATAGTTTCAGACCATTTACGAATGAAACGATATTTCTCCGCGCTTTTTCTTCGATTTCGTGTTTTTGCACCACTTAACTGCACATGTCGGTATTGTACCGCGTAAATTACACCATGACAGTCATTAAATGGCTGACAGAATTGTCAGCCGTTTAAGCCATTTAATAGCTTCCTTCAATTACAAGGCGGTGAGATATCAATACTTATCTATGTACGAGTAATACATAGACACTTGTGTAACAACAAATACTAAAAATAAAAGAGGACATTTAGTGGTATGGCACCGGCTTGAAATAATTATTTGAAACTTTTCCTCTGGTTTGAAGGTGTTAGTGTTAGTTATGACGTGCGTGCATACGTAAACACGCGACAAGAAAGAGGCCCTAGAATAAATTGAAGTGTTATAGTCCGCTCTGAAGTTGTTGAGAGCAGGTGTAGTTATACAATTTGCTATGGCGACGCCATTCATTTCTATATTCAGAGCGGACTAGCAGTTTTACGCGGACTATACCTTATATATACTAATATAGTTATGTAAATGAGTATATACAATATAAAGTCAATTATCTTGTATTTATTTAAAGGCGAAAGTGGAGCTCTCTTTGGCTCAAAGTCAAACTCGCCAGAAACATTCATCCAATAATATGTATCACTGTCGACTAAGGAATATTTATTTTAGCTCACAATGTAGCGAAAGTATATAGGGATTTGGCAATGTTATGTAAACACGTCGCGTCGAAACGGCTAGGTTTATTTCTAGGCTCAAAATATTATTATGACGCACGCTTTTTTTGCTGTACATGGATAGAGATTAGATCTTTTTAATACGCTTTTATTAGCTTCAGACGTATGTATGTTGGTATGTTGGTATGTTAGTATGTAACGGAATCTTTGAACATGATTTTAACCCCCTTCAAAACGTCGGATTAACTTGAAATTTGGCATACTTATTAAGGACCGATGACAATTCAATATTTTAAACATTCTTACCCGTTATCTTTACTAGGATACTCAAGATCAGCGATTTTTGTTTTCCTGAGACCCGGAAGGTCTGCGTTAAGACCAATAAAGGAATCTACCAAGCGCGCCGATCACCTAACCTAACCTGACCTGACCTGACCTGACCTGACCTGACCTCAACTTCGACGCGTCCGTTGTTAATAGCATCATGAAGCGGTGTCTCATCCTCCTTATTCATTCAGCACTTCAACATCTGCACCTTCCTTTAACAAGATTTCCACTATTTCATTGTTCCCATTTCTTGCTGCCAAATGTAAAGGCATATATAAGGGTGCTTTTTAAGATATTATCAAAATGATAATCCTTCTACTCAATATCTATCAATAAAATATTTATAACTATTGACACCATGCACCCCACGCTTTTTTTACAATAAAAAATATTTTTATCTTATTTACACTATTCTTAATTCAAATTTTAAAAAAAATATTTTCTATTTTTTAGTTGGATTTTCTATAAAAAGTGTATTTTTTTAGTTTTTTTAAACTATTATTTATTTAAGGTTCCGTACGCATAAAGTAAAAACGGAACCCATTACTAAGCCACAGCTATCTGTCTGATACATTTGAAGGTGGTAGAACCCTTTGTGGTACGACTCCGGCGGCACCACCGCCTCACGTCTTTCTGCCTAACAACAGCAGTATTTACGCTACTGTGTTCTGGTTTGAAGGGTGTGGTAAGGGAGACATATTTTTCCGAGGCGTTTCAGCTTAATCCTCAGGGGTAGCGGTGCATCTATGGCCGACCTCAGGTAGGAATAGCTAATCCTATGTGTGATTGATTACAGATGTCCATGGGCAGCAGTAGCCACTTACCTCAGGTTGACTACATGCTCGTCTGCTACTCCTATGTTGTAAAAAAAAAAAAAAGAAGTGTGTGTGTCAGCTACGACGCACGATTGGAGTTTACTCCTTACGAACGATAATTATGATATATATCGAATAGAAAAAAAGGGTAAATGAACGCATCTGCTAAAATGATAAGGGAAACAAACATATATCTGTAATTATTCGGATTATTTATATTACTTCAATAATGCGTATTACATAAAGTATGTTACAAAATAACATAAATAATAATAATAATTGTGTTCAATTTATACAAATCCAATTTTAGGATGATTGATTTCTTTCACTTTGAATTAGTTGTGGCAGAACTTCGTAATACGCAGGCGCGCAACACACACGTACAAACATACGCACACATTCAACTCTCAGACTGGAGGTAGTGAACTATACAGTGAGACTACGAAGTATCGCGCAAAGAGGAGACCCCGAGAATGAGATACGCTGTGTAATGTATTCCATCTCATTCTTTTACACGTTCAATCCTACAGATATATATGTTTGTCTCTTTCTACGTTACGCCTCAACTTTTCGTGTTACACTTGATTTTACTCCTCATAAAATTTCCGTACCGGGCCTTATAACTCAAATCGTTTCTTAAGGAGTAAACTCCAAAAAAAAATAAAGCTTGTGTAAAATAAAATCAAGGTGAAAGTCGTAAGCCATTTCTCGCTATCTATTATCTATATGAATTAAGATAGGTATTTGCGAATCAAATCTATTTTAGTTTTGGCAGCCATCTCACTGTATGTTTACTTAAAAATCGCAACAGTAGCCGTCTTACCTCGGAATATTACGCACGTGTTTTCAGAAAAAAAGTCAAAAAAATATTAAAAAACAAAAAAAATAATATTATGCTGTGTGTCACATACAGCGAATTGAAATTTTTCAGAAAGGATCAGTTTAGAAATCGGTCGAGAACTGTTTTTTGAGTGTTTTTTTTTTTTTGTAGATTTAAGTGTTTTTATTTAGGAAACGTTTAAAGACCGATTTTTTTTATTTTTATTTTAATTTTTTTGTTATTTTGTACGTCAAACATTCCATTTTAATTGTGATACCAAGTGATACTGAAAACTATTTTTAGACTTAGCGCTTTTGCGTCGTTAGTTAGTTTTTCTTCTGTGAAAAAATGGTCATGAAGGTGTACAGGTGAGGGTTTTGTACCATATCCATAGATAAATATAGTCTTATAACTAAATACTTCTTTTAATAATACACTTACGTTTTAAATATAGTAGTAGCAGACAAGCATGCAGTCTACCTGATGGCAAGTGGCTACTGCCGCCCATGGACATCTGTCAGCAACCCTAGATAAGATAAGAATACTGCCTGAGGTCGGTCACAATTGAGTTGCTATCCCTGAGGAATAAATTGGAACGCCACGGATAAACATATCTCCCTTACCACATCCTTCAAAGCGGAACACGGCAGCGCTTAACACTGCTGTTATTAGGCATATAGATGTGGTGGTGATGCCTCGGTAATCGACAGGATTCGACCACTTTCTACTCTTTAACATCAGCAAATTGTCAGCGAAAGTCCCGTTAAAATCGGCCCAGCCATTTCGGAGATTAGCCAGAACAAACAGAGATACAGACAGAAAATATTTTGATAATTAGAACAAACAGCCAAACATATTTTTGTTTTTTTTTTGTTATATGTACCGTATATTTCATATGCATGTAGTACAAAGCTGTTATTATGGATAGTACAAACAGACCTTCGACCATGTGGTAGAACCCTTTGTGGTCCGACTCCGGCGGCTACACCGCTACACTTATTTATGCCTCATAACAGCAGTGTTAAGCGCTGCTGTGTTCTAGTTTGAAGGGAGTGGTAAGGGAGACAATATCACAAGGCGTTCCAGCTTAGTCCTCAGGCGTAGCGGCACATCTGTGGCCGACCTCAGGTAGGAATATCGAAGGGTTAATTACAGACGTCCATGGGCGGCAGTAATCACTTACCATCAGGTGGACTGCATGCCCGTTTGCTATTCTTATATTATTATTAAAAAAATCAAACAGGCACACACATTTTATATATTTGTATAGATTATACTTCAATATAAATATTGACTCAGACACGCTGGGGTCAATAAAAGTACGTGATAACCTTTGAATATGCTAATGTTACTGTTATATTTTCCTTATGCTATAATTAAATATGCATAAACATATGTTTACTACAATACAATAATTTTATTACGTAGATATATATATTTACTATTGTAACTTGCAACTTGAACTAATATTAGAGCGAATGCGAGTTTGTTTATTTGTACACTTTCATACCTTAACTGCATTACCGATTGACATGAAATTTTGTACACACATTGTCACGGTCCAGAAAAGGACATGGGGTACTATATGTAAGCGAAGCCGCGGGTAAAAGATAGTTTTTTTAAAATCTAGGAATTGCAATTGTCTACGTCTTGTATAAGTGTATCTTTACCACACCCTTAATTATTATAAGACAAAAATAGATGTGACAGATCATACATATTTTTGTAACAGACTAGTAGTGGTTGTGGCTTTGCCCGCGTTTAAAAAAAATAACATGACATATAATTTGTACCTTCATTGGAATGACAGTGGCGCCATCTGTCGAAAATTGGTCGTATCAACTCAGAAACCTTAGTGGGCTCATGCACTACAACTTTGCTAAAGATCATCACATGATCAAATGCATAGTTTACCATACAATAAAGGACAAACATTGATTTCATTTGTATGTCAGATTATAATACAAGTGTTTTAACATTTTTTAATATAAGCAGCACAAAACATGCAGCCCACCTGATTTCGCCTCACACCAGCAATCTTACCTTTTATCTTATCTTGGTGAATGGTAAATCACGTATAAATATATAAAAGATATAAATATAAATGCAATCCTTATGTAAATTGTGTTATTACACGGCTTAACTTATCTTTTCGTGCTTGTAAATATTATGACGACATTTGATAACAAACAGTATTTACAATGTAAATATCATGTTATTTAACTAACATATAATTAATAAATGTATAAAAATATACCTACATATACAATTTGTCGTATGTTGCTCTCGTCATCATCATCAACCCATTACTGTCCGCTGTCACTGCCGGGCACGGGTCTCCTTTCAGAATGAGAAGGACTAGGCCATAGTCCACCGCGCTGGCCGAGTGCGTATTCTTAGACTTCACATACCTTTGAAAACTTTTTTTTAAGATTTCTCAGGTATGCAGGATTCCTACTATAATAGTATATTTAAATGTTTTATAATTGTTTTCAGTGACGAAGGCGCGTCTTTGAACGCGTGCGGCGGCAGCAAGCGGTCGGCCTTGTCGGCGTCCGACGCCGAGTGTTTCTCGCTGTGCCTGGGTGCCGGGCCTCTGTGGTGAGTGCTACTTGTACTGTACACACACACACACACACACACACATACATACACACACACATACACACACACACACATACACACACACACACACACACACACACATGAACACACACGCAGACGCATACAAACAGACGCAGTCACACACACACACACACACACACACACACACACACAGATGCATACACACACAGACGCAGTCACACACATTTACTGGTAGCCAAGAAGTAGGTGGAAATAGCAGATAATTGCTAAGACCTTCCCCCGTGAAGAAATACTTATCGGTGATCCCACGGAGCAACAAAGGTAGAAACGAGAGAGGCATTTGATGGTGGTACAACCATTGTGATTCGAAGTCGGTGGCACCACCGCTACACCTATTTCCGCCTAATAACAGCAGTGTTAAACGCTGTAGCGTTGTTGTTTGAAGGGTTTGGCAGTGGAGATATACTTTTTCTACTTATCTAATCCTATCTGAGGTTGATTACAGATATCCATGGGCGGCAGTACTTACCATCAGGTGGATCGCATGCTCGTCTGCTACTCCTAAATTACAAAAAAAAAACTACATATTTTTGGTCTAAAATTCCAGCATCATTGACAGATCATTATTTTGTTTTCCAGGTGGTCCTGATGTCCCTGTTCACAGCTCGGCACCGCCCGGAGGGGTGAACGGCGGGGCCGCGAGCCCCGCTACCCCGTCCACCCCAACCCACGACGACAACCATCGTGAGTATATCTTATTACCAGGGAAACGTGGTAGGATCAGTATGGATAGACTATTTGTTATCAGTGCTTTGAATGGATCAGTGTGGTTAGACTGGGGAGGTATCTATTTTTTTTAACACGCTTTTATTAGCTTGGGTTGTATGTATGTATGTAAGTAACAGATGCTTTTCGAAAACTGATAAGATGGAGCACCCCACGCTTTTTTCACAATTATACAATTTACTATTTCTTAATTGATTCCTAGATTGAAAACTATTTTCTACTTTTTAGTTGATTTTATCATAAAAGCGTGTTTTTTAGGTTTTTGAACTATATTTATTTATATTTATACCTAACGTTAAGGCCGCTATGGACATTAGCAACACCAGAGGAGTCGCCAATACATTCGCCGGATTCGGAGGAGAACTCTTTTTGCACCCTTCTTGAAGAGCCCCATGTGATAGCGCTCAGGGAATACTTCAGGAGGAAGGATTTATTTCTGTAATAACCGAAAGTCCATTGCTAAGCGCTGTTGTGTTCTGGTTTGAAGGGCGTAAGGGAGACCTATTGTTTCGAGATCTCGGGGAGAAGCAACGCATCTTGTACTTTCTGGGGTTACTTAGTTATATTATATGAGCCACAGATACGTCGATACCCCTGATGACTATGTTCGAATGTAAATAAGTATGTTTTCCTTACCACACTTCAAACCAGAGCACAGCAGCGTTTACGCTGCTGTTGTGAGGCAGAAATAAATGTAGCAGTGGTGCCGCCGGAGTCAAACCACAAAGAGTTTTATCACCTCTATAGTCTTACCACGTAGTTTAAATACCATTAAATAATTTAATGTGTTAAATATTTGTCCCCAGGCGACTTGTTGAGCGCCCTGCTATGGTCGAGCGCCAGCTCGCTGAGCAGCGCGGACGGCTCGCCCGTCGACCACGCTCACCCCACACAGGACCTGGCGAGGAGGGAGGCGGTGTGTATATCTTACGTTATGTTTAAACTCGGGCGTGTTTTAATACTTTTTATTGTGTACACTCGGGCATGTTTAGTCACTCGGGCGACTTGAGGGCATGGTATGTATCTGTATTAAAGTGGGTAAACTCGGGCATGTTTTAAGTCGCTCGGGTGTGTATTAACATGTCTACGCGCGACCTAGCAAGAAGACAGCTGCATGTATGTATTAAGAAAAAAAGTATCTCGGGCGCGTTTTGATCGGGCTTTGGTGATTAATGTGTAAAGTCGGGCATGTCATCTGCATCTGGTAGGCATTGAGCCGAATAAAGCTGCAATCTGAGAGTAACCTAGCCAAGTAGGGGATATGTATCTAGTTATGTTTAAGCTGGAGCATGTTTTAAGTCACTCTGCTTTAAACGGTATATATTGTTGTGTTATGTGTGTAAACTCGGGCGTGTTTCAGTCTGGTAAGGATAAAGCCGAATAAAGCCGAATAAAGTGTAAGCGCAACCTAGTGGAGAAGACAGTCGTATGTGTGTATTAAGAAAGAAGTAATAGTTTTCGTTTAGTGTTGTGCAAACTCGACCTCGTTTTAAGTCATTCGGATGTAAATTACGCCGTGTAAAGCTGCATTCTACGCATGACTTATCAAAGAGGCAAGTTATATGTGACCTTAAGTGTCGTGTGAAGTCGGGCATGTTTTAATTTACTTTGGTGTGGATTAAACCGAATAAAGCATTTTACCACTTGCCCAAATCTAATGTAATAAAGTATTTCCGTATAATTACTAATACTAATTAGATAGTTTACTAGTACTAATAGCATTAGTAAGTAGTTACTAGTATATTACTAATACTAATAGTGTATCCATTATAATTTGCAGATCATCGAGAAGATCCTGGCACGTAAGGACCGCGACCCAACCAAGATCAACTTCAAGGTGTACCTCACCGAACAGAACTACACGCGCTGGGAATGCGTGAGTGTTTGCTTTTTATATTGAAAGTGTTAGAGCCCTTCGTGGTTCGACTCCTGCGGCACCACTGTCACACCTATTTCTGCCTAACAACAGCAGTGTTAGGCGCTGCTGTGTTCTGGGTTGGAGGGTTGATGGAACACCCTTCAACCCAGAACACAGCAGCGCTTAACACTGCTGTTGTTAGGCAGAAATAATTGTGACGGTGGTGCCACCATAGTCGAATTCCAAAGGATTCTACCACCTTCGAAACTGACTGCGTGCTTGTTTGTTATTTCATTAAAATATAACTATCATTCTTTACTTCGTCGTCAACCCATTACTGTTCCACTGCTGGGCACGGGTCTCCTCTCAGAATGAGAGGGATTAGGCCATAGTCCAACGCGCTGGCCAAATGCGTATTGGTAGAAAACCTTTGAGATTTTTGGAGTTTACTCCTTAAGAAACGATTTGAGTTATAAGGCCCGGTACGGAAATTTTATGAGGAGTAAAATCAAGTGTAACACGAAAAGTTGAGGCGTAACGGTAACCAAAATATGAATCAAGAGTGCTTTTATTAATTTAAAATACAGTAAGTTCAAATCCCATATGAAAGTAATTATTACAATAAAAATAATTAGCAATATATAAAACATTAAAACGTCATTAACTAATTTGTTTACATTTTTGCATAAATTAAGTTATAGGTTTGATCATTTATAAACACTGTGAAAAATATGAACATTGGCGCCATAATATGATTAACAATCTTTTATGAACGTTTTTAAAGAAGAGTAACATATAAAATCAGTAAGCAATTGAATAAGATATAATATTAGCAAAATAAGTTTTTAACATAAAGAGGCTTTTGTAAGTTACTGATATATTAATTTAACTTATAAAAATGGATGCATTATTGATCAGCACCATCTATTAACGATAAACGGGCAAAATCAAAACAGTATTATTTAATATTTATTACAGAATTATTGATAATGAATTATGTTCAAAATAAGTTATATAAAATTAGCAATACGTTTTAAATGAATTCTAGAATTATAAAACATCCAGAAACAATCCAAATTACATATAATAACATGTTTATTGAGTCTCATATAAATTTCATCCGTAAATTGCAACAAGGATATTTTATAGATGGCAAAGAAATTATAATTATTAAGTTTTAAGTTATAAAACGTTTAACATTGTTTTAAATATAAATAATTATATTATATTAAAATTTACTTTAATATAAACAATTATATTAAGTTACCATTATAATATTTGGAACCAAAATACATAGATTGATAAACTTGCAAACTTACAATTTATAAAACTTGCCACTAGATGGCGCTATTTTATATTATTTTGTAACATACTTTATGTAATACGCATTATTGAAGTAATATAAATAATCCGAATAATTACAGATATATGTTTGTTTCTCTTATCATTTTAGCAGATGCGTTCATTTACATACCCTTTTTTCTATTCGATATATATCATAATTATCATTCGTAAGGAGTAAACTCCAATCGTGCGTCGTAGCTGACACACACACACTTTTTTTTTTATATAAATCTCTCATATGTGCATGTTTCCTCACGATGTTTTTCTTCACCGTTTTAAGCTAGTGATAATTAAGTTTTAATATGCACAAACCTTTGAAAAATCAGAGGCGAGCCTGGGATTTGAACCTCGAACCCCTCGTTCGAGAGTCCGAGTTTTTAGAGCTCTTACTTATGTCCATGTAAGTAATTTGTATCAAAATGTATCAGTGATAAAATATGTTTACAGTATTGTATTATGATAATATTATAATTACGATAGAGTAATTGGGACAATGACTCTTTGATGGCTTGACACTCTTATCACACCAGATGTTATCTGGTTGAACTGTGTATATTAATGATGTGCCGAGTCGGCCATTTTTGGTATTCGAGTACTTTGGTACTCATATAAAAAAGAATCGAGTCAGTACTCGAGTCCAAAGTATTCACAAAGTACTCGAGTACTTTGCACAACATCCAGTCCAATAGCACGGAAGACCAAAAAAAAAAAACGCCACTCACTACACAAAATTAAACAACTTTTTACTTGTACGAGTAGTAGTTGTAGTGTACGAGTATCGTCGGTATTCGAGTATTACTGGTACTCGAGTATGCGAGTTTATGTAAGTACTCGAGTACTGACTCGAGTCGACCTGACTCGGCACATCTCTAGTGTATATATAAGATTATATATAGTTAGGATAAAACTACTGTACAACAATCTAGTATTAGCATATTGTTTTGTTTATAAAATTGAAGTACGAGTGTATCTTCTAAACATAATTAAATTTTAAAATTCACTAGAATTTGTTTAATGTTTTCTTTTTTATTAAATATTTAGATCATTTAGAAAAATATTAAATAAATTTTGTTTAAAAAATATTAAGTAATCTAAACAATACGATGTAGGGTTTGTAATCGATTTAAAGTTAAAATCGTTTTTTTTGCTTATCGATTTGTATGTCACATGGTTAGAGCCTACCGATGGCATGTGTCAAAATGGGCCTATTAAATTGTGACGACTATAGTCCATCTGATGGTAATTTTATTAATCACTACTGTATGGATATCTATAACCAATTCTAACATAGATAAGTATGTCTCCCTCACCACACTCTTCAAATAAGAACACAACATCGCATAAAACTGCGGCTATTACGCAGAAACAGGTGGTGGTGTTAGAACCATAACATCCGGTTAAAAATACTTAACTGAAAATGAAAAAAAAGGTTTAGTATAATGAAATTCATATAATATGAAAATACAAAAGAATAATATGTAATATTCAATTCTTATTTTAAATATATCAATTTCAATATAATAGTACTTATTTTTTACCTATTCATTTTACTATTTACTAGCTGACCCGGCAAAGTTTGTACCTCCTCAAAATCTATTTATCAAATATATTTCATATCATATAAAATATAGCCAATGTTACTCGTGGATTATGTAGCTTTCGAATGGTAAAATAATTTTTAAAATCGGTCCAGTAGTTTTTGAGCCTATTCATTACAACCAAACAAACAAACAAAGTTTTCCTCTTTATAATATTAGTGTAGATAAGCAATTGAGTTTTTTGTTTTTGTAATAATATATTTATGTTATGTCCACCGCACAGCAGTAACTTTTAATGATGTTTTACGATCACTAATACAATTGTATCTATATTCGCAGGTGTTGAAAGGTGACATAATGTATCTGCGTTTGCCAGACTCCCTCGCGGCGGGCAGTAAGGAGGCCTTCATGTTCTTGCTCGACTTCGCCGAGGAACGCTTACGTTGTACACAGTGAGTGTTGCTAGTTGAATTTATGGTTAAATACGACCGTTATTCATAATCGATCTATCTTATGTTTTGTCTACCAAATATCGATTTTTGACATTTACTTCACAAAAGAAAATGTGGTTAAAGATTTTCTTCGATTGATCTTTGGTAGGATAAAATGGATAGATTCATTATTAACAATGGACGATAGAAGTAGCAGAAGAGCAGTCCACTTGATGTGATAAGTGGCTATTGTCGTCTATAGACATTTGTAATCAATCCCAGATAAGAGACTCCTACCAAAAATTGGCATCAAATACGTTGCTACCTAACTTAACAGGTGTGACGGTCCTTTTTTTTATTAAAAAGCATTTTACATTCACTGTCCACACTAGGAATCCCTGCATACATAGATGAATACAAAGACACCTAGACTAGAAATCTAAATTTATTTAGATATCTGTCTAGCCGTCAAACCAATATAGGTATAGTCCGCGCCAAACTGCTAATCCGCTCTGAATATAGAAATGAGTCGCGTCGCAACAGCAAATTATATATATTAACGGGACAGCGACAACCCGGCACCACCCGCTGCTCGCTCTCACCTACGGAGTATATGCTTGTAAAGTATGTGCTCGATCGCATTGGCTCTCAGACTATACCACTTCAGAGTGGACTTGAAATTTGGCGCGGACTATAAAACATTGTAACTATGCCCAATAGAGCTATAATCCGATAAATTGCTTTTGACATAATAACATGTCAAAAGCAATTTATTAAAACAATATATCTTTTACAGCTGGATAGTGTGCGTGAACAAGTCACGTGAGGACCGCGTGACCGTGCTCCGCACCTTCATGTTCCTCGGCTTCCAGATACTAGCGCCGCACTCGCCCCTAGCGGCCGAGATCGACAACCCCGACTACATCCTGATGCACTACAACTATAACTAGTGAGTGGTGGGGCGTGGCCGGGGCTTTGGTCTGTGTGTTGCTATATGATATATAGGAATATTTGCCGGAAAGTCGGGATATTTTGGATGATTTGTGGAAGTGAAAGAAATTTTGTAATTTATTGGTGTTTTTTCTGTTGTAGAAAAAATGTTTTTTCTTTCATTATTTGAAGTAAATAGAATGCCAGATTTAAAAATAAAAATTATATCGAAAGGTTTTTTATATTAAGCTGCAATACTAAGTGCAAGACAAAGTAAAGTAAAGTTAGACAGGATGATACAAATGTATGTAATGACATGTATTTTTTTAATACACATATAATTTGTATTACAACTCGAATGCCAATATAACATATATATGACAATTGCGTATTAGTATTGACAGCTTATTTATTTCTTGAGTTTACCGCAAAGTTACAAATTTGATAAAAAATGTTTAATTTATGTTTATTTTATAACAGTATTTTATTTCAACCGCTTCACACAGACCAAAGTCCTAAGCAAAGTAGATGTGTATTGTGACAGCTCAAAAAATATGTGTTTAAATTTAAAAAATCATGCTTTAATTGTAAATTTTAATGTTCATCACTATTTGTAAAAGTTTTAAATTTTCAAAACTTCTTTTTCTTAAATCCATTGACAGCTGTCACAAAGGTGTTGCCGTTTTAAAAAAAAATAATAGAACAGTATTTAAAGCACGTATTCATTATTAATCACTTGGGCTTACGTAGTTATCATGGATTGGCGCCAACAAGTCTTAGAATTAGATATTTTAGTGTATTTCTTATGTAGTGACACTCGATTTTTCGCTGATTTCGCGGGAGATTCAACTTTGAGTGTAGCAACACTGGTGAAGTTGGGAATATTGGGAGTTTCGTGACGAAATCAGGGGAGAATCGAGTTTTTAGTGTACTTTAATTTCTACTATTTCAGCTTTGAAAATAATGCATCAACGCTACAAGTTTTATCAAAACTGATTTTGGTAGAATTTATTTTCTTTTTTCTTTATTATTATTATACCTAACAAGTATATATGTCGTCGTGTTGCCCACTCCGGGTTAGAGCAAAAAAAAACAAAAAAATAAAAAAAAATACAAAAAAAAAATAAAAATATAAAAAATGATTTGTAACATTTCGAACACATGTTCGTACACGCCTCAACACAAGTTACGCAAGCAAACAGTCGCTCACTATACAAAAGACATACAACTTGTGTTGTGCGCTGTTCAGATAATTTTATTTACACCCCACACGTAACACGTTTCGAAATTGTTTCTCAAATCGCATTTTTTTGGCGTCTGTACACTGGCTGAGATCACACGCGTCTAAACTTTGCAAAAGTCCCGACCGGGGAACGAACCCGGTACCTTTTTGATTGATCGGCATAGTGCCTAGTAAACATCCAACGAAAACTTTTTTGTTTCTTTTTTTTCAAAATATTTTTTTCTTTTTGATATTTTTTTTATTTTCCAAAATTCGTGTGAAATAGTCAGTTCGGACACCATAATAAAACACTTAATAAAAAATATTAGCATAAGAATATTTCATGTTTAATTCCTTTTATTTAGTATTTCTATTTCTATATTTCTGATCTTAGGCGTTATTTTGATTTATTTCTGAATATCGCTGATAGATGGAGCATTTTAGTTTTACGAGAAATTAACGCTCAGTTTTGTTTCGTTAGAAATGACATTTAGTCGTTATTTTGGTCATCTGAGCATGCATTTCTACAAAGACAGAACCTCTATTTCTGTCATATAAATGCAGTGTAGCGCCTTTATATTGTTTCTGGGTATAATAAAGCACCTAAGGCATTCCATCTTAGTCCTTAGGACAAATAACGCATCTTCGATCAACCTCAGGTCACCCATCACATTACACAATCTTTAAGTCGTCATTACCTGAGCGTATATTTCTATGAGCATTAATTTCTGACTAAAATGCTCAGTTTATTTTAGTGTTTATTTGACAGTATCGCCTCAGTGCCTGTGTTACAGTATTTTTCTATCCGAGTATTAATTTCCGTTGCGAGGCGCTCTGTCGTAGATATAAGTTTAAAATGTAATGATCAAGCGAATTAAAGGTAATTATCAATTATTGTGCGTTTTATTAATAATACCTTCCCCTACTGTATCAACGTTATATTCAGTAATCCTGTGGGCCTCGCGCCCACGTTACACCTTTCCTTAACAATGCTAAATTACTTAAGATGGACGCCCGCAGGCGTGCATTTTGCTACACTTTTATTTGGCATCATTAAAAATAAGGAACCTATATACCTGTACGATAAACTGGTTTGGGCTAAGGACAATAAGAAGCACCGCACAAGGTCGTTGTCATATAAGCTGGAATATCCTTCTTACTGCTCGGCTGCTTTTAGGGGAAGTTTTAAGTACAGCGCCACGAGGTGCTGGAACAACCTCCCGCCTCCACTGCGTACCCTAAAAACAATAAGTTTATTTAAAATTAAGTATAAGTTACAACTGATAAGTGAACAAATAAATAACAATAATTAGGTACAAATTACAATATGAAATCGTTATATGTTATTATTATCTCTTGCAATGTATTTAAATTTACAAATATAATTATGATCATAAGTCAAATATAAACTTATGGAACTTACGGTATTTGGAAACTTCCTTTGGTTAGTGACAATCGCGTAACTTGCTTTATCCACTCTATACGTATATTTGTTCCAAAAAATTTATTCATGTATTGTTTAAGTTTTCTCTGCCTTTCCTTCTCTTCGTTACGTACTTATTTTGCACTGTGCAGACCCTGTGCTGTGAATTTTTTTTCACTTATATTCCTTATGAATAGAATAGTTCCTTCCTTAAAATGTCGGTACCTTTAAAGAAAAATAATAATTCGTTTAGCTTAATTTAATAAATAATTAGTGCAATTAAACTATAAACTTTTTATAAATATTATTATAGTCGATGCTTACCTTTTATTATAATTATTATCTCTCTGCTATTTTTTCATTAATCAATGTTATTAAAAATATTAACAATAATTATTTTGTGCTACAAAGACAGCCGTCCATGTTTGTCCCTTTATTTCGGTGTACCCTGAAAATCAGCGCCTTGGTTACACTACCATGGCAAAGGCTGAGGGTAGTCCGTTTTACGGTTTATTATGTCGCAGCGCGGTACCCTCCTTATTTTTTAATATTGTAAGAACTCGTTTTTTTTTTTTTATGTTTATGTTTTGTTTTGATTCTTGTTTTTTTAGTCATGTGTGTGCTGCTATGTATTCCGTGAATAAAAAATTATTATTATTATTATTATTAATATAATTATGACGTAATAAATGTGTACGGATCTGAATATCGATTGAAAATATATACTAACGTGTTTTATTAGTTCCGTACCCAACACACACACACAAAACAGAACCCTATTATAATCCGCGCACACCTTAACTTCAGAGCGGACTTGAATTTTTGCACGGACTAAACTAGCCTCTGCTGTCTGTCTGTCCGTCTTTCACAGGGCTCTACCTCATGAATCGTATGAGATACACGCTTGAAATGTTTATAGAGTATTGTGGCTGAATGATTTTTAATCTGTGGTGCGGCGCGGCGTGGCGGGGAAGTTTAGTTTTGGCGGGAAGCCGATTGTCATTGTTATAAAGTATTTATGAAAATATATCATCTTCCTCTAAATGTTTTTTTTATTGTGATATAATTACTCAAGAAATATATCTGTATAGTATACTAGCTGACCCGGCTAACTATGTACCGCCTCAAAATCTATTTATCAGATACTCGTGGATAATGTCGAATGGTGAAAGAATTTTAAAAATCGATCCAGTAGTTTTTGAGCCTATTCATTACAACCAAACAAACAAACAAAGTTTTCCTCTTTATAATATTAGTATAGATGACGTAATAAAATATGTACAAATATCGATAAGAAATATAAACTTACTGTCTTTTATTAATTCCCAAAGGGTACAAACGGAAGCCTATTATTAAGCCTACGCTGTCTGTCCGTCTGTCACGGGTCTATCGCTGGAACGGTAATAGATAGAGATTTGAAATTTTCGCAGAATATATCTACAGGTGGCTATAACAATACATACTAAAAATAAAAATAAATGAAAATCTGGTGGTACGGAATCCTGTGTTCGACTCTCACCTCGCACTCGCAATTTTTATATAGCGATACTTGCGAATCATGTTTTTCTGTTCCATGATTGTAACATAAAATATAATAGTATTTATATTTTTACTTAACTTCATCAATATATAACAATTTATCAATTATATTTCATATAAAATATAGCCTATGTTACTCATGGATAATGTAGCTTTCAAAGAATTTTTAAAATCGGTTCAGTAGTTTTTGGAGCCTATTCATTACAACAACCAAACAAACAAAGTTTTCCTCTTTATAATATTAGTGTAGAAAAAGGTGAAAAGAAAATAAATTCTAGTGTAATTTAAAAATAATCATGTTTAGAAGATTACATGAAGCATAGCTCGTAAACAATTTCTAAATATAATAAATTAAATTATCAATTACATTTTGTTGACTTACTTTGTTTCGCGTGATGACTTACAAAGAGCTGGAATCTTATTATTTTATGATACTAAGGTTCACCGGGTTATCTACTAGATGTATTTTGTAGTAATATTATTATTAATATAAAAGTTGGATAAAACTTATTGTAAAATAAAACTAATTTTAAGATTTTAACATTTATTGAGTATAAAAAGCAGAAGCATCGTCTGCTATGGAATGTAAGACGCTATATAATTAACATATAAATTACGTTTGTAGAATCAACTCCTTTTGTACTGTTACATAGTGAAGTATATGTCTCTAGCGGATTCTGGAGGCCCCCAAACACTGTTAATTACTAACAAAAAGGTCGCTGGAATTTGTCGGCGAATAAGTCAATAAGATATTTGTAATTTTGTAAAATCAAATCACCTTTTTACCCATTCAATCTTCCGCCCCGGGCCTCCGACGGCCTTAGTCCGCCACTGGTGTATGTGGGTAGATACATATTTGTCGAACATACGTCACTACTTTCATACGGTGAGTATAGGGTGTCAGTCTGTCTGCGACCGTCGGCCTGAGCGGACGTGTTGGTGTTACAGAGACAAATACTAGTGTCGGGGACACTACATAGTATGTATATGTTGATTATGTTTATTTATTGACAATTTGGCACATTGAAGTAGATTGACTTTTTTTATAATATAGAAATAGCAAACGAGCATGCAGTGCACATAAAAGGCTATTGCCGCCCATGGACATCTGTAATCAACCCCAGATAAGAGTAGATTCTTACCTGAAGTTGGCTACAGATGCGATGCTACCTTTAAGGACCACCTTTAAGTATACCACACCCTTTAAACCAGAACACAGAACCGCTTAACACTGCTGTTTTAGGGAGAAATAGGTGTGGCGGTGGTGCCGCCGGAGTCAAACCACAGCGGATTCTACAATATTTTAAAATATAAATTTAAATTGGCAATATTACTTAACACAGTAGCCTTAATTACTAAATAACATGTAAGACAACCCTTAATGCCCGTAATTAATACTCAGTCTATCCAGATTTTGCAAACCAAAGATCGAACTTCGTCAATATTTAGAATAAAGTAATTCTTAAATTGACAATATCTGTTTTCTTTTTTCATAATATAGGAGTAGCAGACGAGCATGCAGTCCACCGGATGGTAAGTGCCAACTGTCGCCCATGGACATCTGTAATCCACCCCAGATGGAATTAGATATTCCTACCTGAGGTCGGCCACAGATGCAGGAGAAACGGTCCTGAGAACTAAGCTGGAATGCCTCGGAAAAGTATATCTCCCTTACTACACCCTTCAAACCAGAACACAGCAGCGCCTAACACTGCTATTATTAGGTAGAAATAGGTGTGACGGTGGTGCCGCCGGAGTTGAACCACAAAGGGTTCTACCACCTACAATGGTTTGAAGTAATTATCAAATGTCGATCTTTGGTAGGCAATTCATTGTATAGATTGATTATTAATAACGAGCGTAATTATCAATAGTTAATTGTATCAGGCGTTACTTTGCGGAAATCGACTCTACGACGGTTAATCGCTAAGAACGTCTTAGCGATTAACCGTCGTAGAGTCAACTTACCCTGATGATGCTCCGTTTTGGAGCGAAACACGTGTTGGTGGTGGTATGTATGGTGGTGTATATTTTTAATTTTTGCATCTGCATGCATCCTTTGAGGGAGGGAGGGTGGTACATACTGCATGGTTTAAAATATATACCATCATACATATTTGTAGCGGATTGTTGCGAAGTAGTTTTAATCTTAACTTAATAGCGTAATTATCACTAATATGCTCTCTTAAAAATATGTTTTATTTAATAATAACAACATCAAAAGCCAACATATAAAATACAATTTTCAATTTAGCGACATTGGCTTTACTAAATTAATAATTTCAGTATTGGCTTTGTACAGGGTCGGACTTAGAGGGACAAAGATGCTGCCCGGAGCCTCCACAAGACAGGGGCCCCACAATTTTAAAAGAAATAACCACATTTAGACCAGTCGGCAATTTATAAGATTTTTTTCCAAACAGTATTGTTTTGCCAGTGTTGAAATAATTTTATTTTTTAGCAGTGAATGTTTTGGATTTCCTAAAAAAACATTTCTTTTAATTCGAAAAATAATAAGGGGCCTCCAGATCTCTAAATCTGGCCCTGACCTTATAGATTATATTACGCTTATAAAATTTAAAACACTTATGATTATAACTTAATTCGATGTACATTTGTAAAGCACATGTTTTATTTATACTAATTAATTAAGGTACATTTATATTCGCTTTAGTTCATATAAAAATTAAACCCGTTAGATATTAAGATTCAATAGCCAGTGTTTCGTACCATAAATCGACGTTTAGCAATTTCAACATATGACAGTTATTAATAAATCAATCTATGTTTTCCATAAAATAAAAATTATAATTATAGTTTAAAAACTAAAAACCACGCTAAAATCGTACAAGGAAAATCGTTAATCCAGACAATCCTGATGAGACAAAATTAGAATTGGACAAAATTATCAAAATCATGTATTGTCATCGGCTCTTGATAAGTGTTCAAAATTTTAAATTAATCGAACCAATCAAAGTGAGTAAAAATAGAGTTCCAAGATTCCGTTATTATACATACATACAGGTCAAGGTAATAAAAGCGTGGTAAAGAATATTGATAGAATAATTAAAAAAAATGTAGACAAAAAGTTGATCGATCGATTCTTAATGACAGGTGATATAAGTGTCAAATGTCAATCTTTGGTTGGCAAAACTTCGAAAGATCAATTATAAATAACCGACGATAACGATTGTATCTATTTATATGAGGTATTTCAGCCTCATTGAGATTACTTGTACTCATAATATATCTAATTACAAATTGTTTAACAACTAAATGATCATAGCACGATTTAAAACAAAAACGCTGGTATAAAAGAGGGTAGAAATGCTTTGGGGCGGTCACTCCAAGGATATAATATTAAAACGCACTAGATAAACACGTATTTTCACTATCCAAAACATGAAAATAACGCGCAACACGTTTAATAATTTCTTAGTGATTTTTTAGCGTCTTTCTTATTGACTGAAAAGAAATATGAAATATATTTATTTTGTTTAGAGCAGAGGCGACAATTACGAATTGGACGTAGTTATGCAAAATAGATCCAGCCACAAAAACTATCTTTTGAGAAAATAGGTCTTTTAGTAAAAGTTAAATTGCTTAATTTATGGTTGGTATCACTGATATCTGTGATACCAACCATATATTTTAAAAAAAATGTACCATGCAGCTTGAATATTTTTTGCATATACGAAAGTTGATGTGGAGATGCCATTTGTGATAGTAACTAAAAAACGGTTTTTGTGGGTTGGATCCATCTTGCATAACTACATCCAATTGTCAGTTACAATATTTTTTCTGACTACTATTACATAATAAAACTTTTTTTATAAAAATAATAACCCGATTGCTTAAAATAATAAAACTATGCTACTCCCCCACACTAGACGAATGCAATGACACTTCATGTTAAAATCCGTCAAGCCATTTACACATATACGCTCGAAGAACATTACCCTCCGCAAGCATTAAAAAAAAGGGTTAGGAATGCCTTTGTACGAGTCCAACTCGCATTTAGCCAATAATCTGCAGTATTTCTTTTTATAATATATGAGTAGCAGACGAGCATGCAGTCCATCTGATGGTAAGTGACTATTGCCATAGACATTTGAAATCAACCCCAGATAAGATTAGGTTCGTACCTGAGGTCGACCACAGATGCGTCGCTACCTCAGGACTAAGCTAAAACCTCTGCAAAGTATTGTTCTTACCACACTTCAATCCAGAACACAATCTTTAACACTGCTGTTATGAGGCAGAAAAATGTGTGGCGGTGTCGCCGGGGTCGAACCCAGGGTTCTACCACCTACAAAATAGTTATATAAGATTCATAGTCTCCGATATACCCTGAAGTAGTAGCTGATGTCGCCTTCCACCTGCCGTTCCCCTGGTATCTCCTCTTCATCCACGAGGTGGAACTGCTGCTTATCAATGTTCGGGAAGAAGGTATCACAGTCAAACGATCTCTGGATCTCTGTTAGGTAGATCTTTCCGCAGCTCGGGTGGTTCATTGCTGCCTAGAATTGAAAGAAATTAGATTAGGTTATGTTCTAGAGTTGATACAATAGGGGAGGCACCACCGTCACATCTATTTCTAGCGTGAAGCAGTTCTGCGTTGCGGTGAGAAGGTTTGAATACTGGCTGACTTGCTTCATAGTTTTTAACAGAGTTCCCAAAGGAAGAGAGGTTATCTATTTGTCACGTATTTTTTTTTATGTATGTCCAGCGATTCCAGTTTTCCCGGAAAATTGGAAAAACCTGAAATCTGTTAAACTTAAATAACTCTAGTATTTCTAAACCAATTTCAATTTTCTTTTTTTACTATACAATATAGAAATAGCAGATGACCATGTAGTCCTGATCGTAGGACGCTACTGCTACCAATGGATATCTGTAATCAACCCCAGATAAGATCAGCCCTATCTGAGATCAGCCACTGATGCACTGCTACCTCTGAGGACCACGTCCAAACGCCTCGGATAAGTATGTCTAATAACTATAACATAGTTCTAGAGATATCATCATACATATTTGTAGCAGTACTTGCACTTCGATGAATGTGTAGATGATCGACTTGCATATGAACAATGATCTCAGCCCTCAGGAGTGACAACGCATCTGTGATCAGCTTCAAGCAGAACCTGTTCTATATGGAGAGGCAGAGGCAATCATTATGCTTGAGGAGTGATTCAGGAATGTGTAACCATCTCTTAACCACCGAAAACCGAGACTGGTATCTTCTATGCTTCTGAGAAATAAATTAATAAACTAACCTTATAAATAGATGATCCACCTATAACCCATGTAGACTCTATATCTGGACGAGATTCTATAAGACCAATGGCTTCATCTAGACCTGGTACTACTATAACTCCGTCGGGAACCTGTAAAAGTAAAATACATCATCACATTACAGTCTCACTACGGGACGTAAGAAGGTGGTAGAACCCTTTGTGGTTTGACTCCAAGGCACCACTGTCACATCTATATCTGCCTAACAGCAGTGTAGCGCTGCTGTGTCTGGTGTGAAGGGTGGGGTGAGGGTGATATACTTTTCGTTCGTTCCCTGAGTCCTCAGGGGTAGTAGCGCGTATGTGGCCAATCTGAGGTTTCTACCTCTACTACCTTCTACTCCTATCTATCTATAGGGTAGCAGATGAGCATGCAGTCCACCTGATGGTAAGTGGCTACCACTGTCCATAGACATCTTTGACCAACCCCTGATAAGATTAGATAGCTGACATGAGATTAGACCTGAGGTCGGCCACACAAACGCTGCTAGCCCTAAAGACTACTGTCCATAGACATCTTTGACCAACCCCTGATAAGATTAGATAGCTGACATGAGATTAGACCTGAGGTTGGCCACACAAACGCTGCTACCCCTAAAGTCTAAGTTGGCAAGTGGATAAGTATGTCTCCCTTACCACACCCATCAACCCAGAACACAGCAGCACTTAACACTGTTGTTATTAGGCAAAAATTGGTGTGACAATAGTGATTATGGGATAGCGATGATGCCACTGGAATCAAACCACTAGGGTTTCTATCACTTTTAGTGACTCAAAAGTAAGTTAAAAACTAAAAACCACGTTAAGCTCATTATCCTGACGATCCTAATGAGGAGAATGGGACAAAATTATTAATATTATGTATTGTCATCAAATTAATTGTCATCAAAATTTTTAATTAATTGGACCATTCAAAGTGGGTAAAAATAGAGTTCAGAGATTCCGTTACATACATACATACATACAGGTCAAGCTAATAAAAGCATGGTAATAAATAAATAAATAAATGATCGGCTTCAGCTAGAAACTATTCTTGCTTTATCATATATCAAAAATGTAAACTTATTCTTACCGTAGCCTTAACAGTTTCAACATTATTAGTCAACACAACATTGACTCTATCCACCAAGGGCCTGTACTTCAAAGGGATACTATCCCAAGTTTTCCGACCCATGATGACTGCGTTGATTTTCTCGGGATCCTTCACTTTGGTTGTCATTGTTGTGAAGTATGACATTTCTTTTCTGTAAAAGTAAAATATTTAGACTTTTCTACACTAATATTATAAAGAGGCAAACTTTGTTTGTTTGTTTGGTTGTAATGAATAGGCTCAAAAACTACTAGACCGATTTTAAAAATTCTTTCACCATTCGAAAGCTACATTATCCACGAGTAAAATAGGCTATACTTTATATGAAATATATTTGATAAATAGATTTTGAGGCAGTACAAAGTTTGCCGGGTCAGCTAGTTTTATAATATAGAAGTAGCAGATAAGCATACAGTCCACATGACAGCAAGTGGCAACTGTTACCAATGGATATCTGTAATCAAACCCAGATAGGATTAGATATTCCTATGGTCGGCCACGGAAGCACCGCTACTCCTGAGGACCAAGCTAGAATGCCTTGGAAAAGTATGTCTCCCTTACCACACCCTTCACACCAGAACACAGCAGAGCATAATACTATTATTATTAGGTGGAAATAGGTGTGCTGGTGCCGTCAGGTCATTTAATATATAACAAAGCAGCTCATAACACTTATTATTAGACAGAAATAGATTGTTACGGTGGTGCGTTGCAAGTAGAACCACCAAAGTTTCTTCGAAATTTATACTTTCACTTAATTAAAACTAATTAGACACATTTTTCTACTGATTTCATCTTCGTACGCATTTATGTTAAATAACTACACAAATCATCATCAACCCATTACTGTCCCGCTGCTGGGCACGGATCTCCTCTCTGAATGAGAAGGATTAGGCCATAGTCCACCGCGCTGGCCAAGTGCGTATTGGTAGACTTCACATACCTTTGAGATTCTTTTTTTTTTTTAATCTCAGGTATGCAGGTTTCCTCACGATGTTTTCCTTCACCGTTTAAATAAATCAGAGGTGCGTGCATAATAAAAAATAAGGATAACACATTTCCCGCCAAAATTCTATCCTTTGGTAAAATCACATTTATAATATATATATTATATTAACAGTAACAACTCAATATGTATGTACTTACTTCAACTTCCAAGGCAATGCTCCATTGGAACCAATGCCCATGTTTTCACACGCAGCCGCTATCAGATTCAATTTAATTTTCGACATCCTTAATTTAAAATTTTTAATTAGTTACAATTTAAATAAGTCTCTCTTAAATAAATGCAAAGTGTTCGTTATTCGACACGAGTAAACTAAGCTTTAGTTATTTAAAGGCACAATGTTTTCAATAAGTTCAGCTTAATCCACAAAATAAAATAAAACTATTATAAAATAATCACGGCAAATAAGCGTGAAAATGAAAAATTGAGTAAGAAAATGTGACACTACTGACAGTGACGGGCCAGTCGACAGATAACAATATTGACACTTAACTGACTTAACAGTGTCATTTATTGAAGATAATAAAAATGTACGTTCCTTTTATCATACTGAATTAAATAAATTTTGTTCATATTCTGTAATAAGCTTTCAAAATAGCAATTGCTAAATTATAATTGTGTCTGTCGTCAAATGTCCGCAACTTCGTTAATCGTTTCCACTTTGAAAAGTTGTTTTTGCACTTCAGAGAGACACCGTTGTGACAACTGTACATATTTGATACCTCCCACGTAAGTTGTATCTTTAATATCAACTGTAAAGGAGCGTGATTCAAAGACTCACATTGTCACAAACTTTTGTATCGTTCTGAAATTTTTAAAGTATGTAAATGTATTTTTGTTCTTGTATCAAAATTGAGAAAGAAAAAAGTATAATGTAAATGTGAATCTTTGGAACACAGTCATTTACAGTTCGTGTTTTGGAGATACAACTTATAACATACATACGTGAGTAGTTCTGGGGCAGGCCACTAGGGGCGCGCTTTATCTATGTCAAAAATTACGTAGAGTTGCCTCTCTATACCCTGTATATAGTTATACTCTATGCTGAATTCCCACGGGGCTCCTCCGATCACCCTTTGTCGGGACCACGGGTATGCTAATAGCACTCGTCCACGGCCCTAACGGCATTAATTGATACAAACCCTCAGCTATAGATAAACTTAAATAATAACGTAAAAATATATTTAACGAGGTATGCCTCGCAGTTTTATCCTCGTTAAAAAGATATAAATTAATACCCTTTTTCTTTTCATATAATAGGCAAAAGTAAAAAGTAAGTTTTTTAGACATTACAAAGAGGAATTTCAACTTTATTTAAATTACGTGAAAAAATTAATAAAGCTATATGATGATTATGATCATAGATTAGTTATGATGCAATAGTTTACCAAAATTATTATTTAAATCTCAAATTAAAAATATAAGCAAAAATAGAGTAATGAAAAATATTAATTAATCTCAAATTGAAGTATTTTCTAACTGCGTAAAATAAATAATTCTTTATTATTATTACAGACAAAATGAATTCAAGAGTAATAACAAAGTAGAGTTAATAACTAAGTTAATACAATAAAATGGCAACCATCAATTCGGAAACTCGTTATCTTTCAATAACATCCAGCGCCAAAATTAATTAACTGATTGGATAAAGTTAAACCAAAAGTTACAATTAATCCAATTCTCTTATTATTTTCCTAAAGACTTGGACTTTGATTTGTTTGGCTGTAGCTGCATCACCATACTGATGTATTTTTTTTCTAGCATACACATCATCATCAACCCATTACTGTCCCACTGGGCACGGGTCTCCTCTCAGAATGAGAAGGATTAGGCCATAGTCCACCGCGCTGAGAAAGTGTGAATTGGTAGACTTCACATACTTTTGCATTATTATTTTCTACTTTTTACTTGATTTTATCATAAAAGCGTGTTTTTTAGTTTTTTGAACTATATTTATTTTATTATTTTTTAGTATTTGTTGTTATAGCGACCGTCATTATGCATCGTCTTTAAAAAAATCAAGTGTCTATCTATTATGGTTTAAGAGATAAAGCCCTGTGACTCACGAACAGACAGCGGAGGGTTTCGTTTTACCCTTTGAGTACGGAATCCCAAAAAAACATTCTACAAGATGGTTTATAGATATGTTTCAGTACATTTGAGTTAAAGGGAAATAACATTATTATTTTTCAAAACTAAAAATCAATCTAGTAACTTTGCTTGAAGGTTCTCTAAGGCGCTTTCTCTCGCCTCGAAAATCATTAATCCTGAGGATGTTGATAAGGACAATGGTACAAAATTATTAAAATCGTGTATTGTCATCGATTTTTTATAATTTTTCAAAATTTTGAATTAACCTAAACGTTCAAAGTGGATAGAAATCGGGTTCAAAGGTCCGTTACTCTGTTACATACATACATACATACAACCCAAGCTAATAAAAGCGTGTTAAAAATAGCGACTTTTGTACATGTTGTCTCACTCACACATAATAGAGAACGAGCGAGAGGCAAATATAAATGCGGCAATTTTGCATATTAATTCATAATTTTTATGTATAAGGTACTTACGAATAAAGTTACTGAATTACAAACGCTGATAATAAAATATTCAAACAAACCTCAGAACAAATAAAGAAAGACTCATTCACGAAAAAGAAAGTGCTTTCGAACAAAACATTATTATAATTGTAGTACATTCTACGGATTGAGTTTAGTACGAAGATTCTCAAATGTTACTGTATTACAACTGAAAACAATTCAAATTCCAACATATTGTAGGTGAGAGATTTATAAATAAATATAGTTCAAAAAACTAAAAAACACGCTTTTATGATAAAATTAACTAAAAAGTAGAAAATCTAAATGAATCTAGGAATCAATTAAGGAACAGTAAATAGTATAATTGTGAAATAAATCTACAAAGTTTGAACGAAATCTGGCCGTTTAAAGTGGGTCAAAATCGCGCCCAAAGAAGTCGGTTACAAACATACAAACAAACATACAAACAAACATACAAACATACAGGTGAAGCTAATAAAAAGCGTGTAAAAATAAATATCAAAGGCATGTGAAGTCTACCAATACGCACTTGGCCAGCGCGGTGGACTATGGTCTAATCCTTCTCATTATGAGAGGAGACCCTTGCCCAGCAGTGGGACAGTAATGGGTTGTTGATGATGATGATGTGGCAGAGAGCCCCGTTAAATGTATTTTGCCCACATAAAATTACTTACGCCGCCACTGGTTTTGTCTACTAATTTTTGGTCTCAAACTAACACTCAAGGGAGCTATAAACACAAAATTCAATTGGACTATTTCCGTAACTTTACGGTCAGCATTTCTACTTTCATTTATTAAGTTATTTCACTAATTTTACCGGCGATTTGTATTTAACTTTATGTGGTTTGGGTTATTGAATGATCTTTTAGTTATGAAACACTAAAAGGGAAATAAAACTTGATTTAAAAGTTTAATCGAGGGACGTACCATTATCCATGGTCCTCCACGGTTCGGTTTGCACGATCATTTTTGCCGCCTATATGCAAAATGTGGAATGAATTCCTGAGGTATTCTCTGAGAGCTATAACATAGTGAAATTTGTGGACACTAACGCAACCGCAGCGGCGACGTAATCGCACAAAACTGCGATCTTTAAATTTTAAAATAAAAACCACTCCCTAATTTCGTAGCCCTATTAAGGTTGACTGCATGGCCATTTGAAACTTCAATGCCATAAAAATCATATTAATCCGAAATATAGTTCAATTATAATAGGGCCATATTCCCATGATATTCCGTTTAATAAAATTGACCACGCATGACCCAGTAGTTCGATGCCTATAAAAGTAGTAAGTAATCAATTTGTAAGTAATGATGTTATGCAGGTTCTATTCTACTAGCAGGTGATAATTTTTCTACTACTTTTACAAGATATGCCTTGTATACTCGTAGCTATGATGTGCGTTTTTTTTATCTACACTAATATTATAAAGAGGAAAACTTTGTTTGTTTCTTTGGTTGTAATGAATAGGCTCAAAAACTACTGGACCGATTTTAAAAATTCTTTTACCATTCGAAAGCTACATTATCCACGAGTAACATAGGCTATATTTTATATGAAATATATTTGATAAATAGATTTTGAGGCGGTACACAGTTTGCCGGGTCAGCTAGTATATGATATAGGAGTAGCAGACGAGCATGCAGTCCACCTGATGGTAAGTGGCTACTGCCCCCCATGAACATCAACCATCAAACATCAACCCCAGATAGGATTAGATATACCTTACCTGAGGTTAGCCACAGATGCGCCGCTACCCCTGAGGACTAAGCTGGAACGTCTCAGAAAAGTATGTCTCCCTTGCCACACCCTTCAAAACGGAACACAGCAGCGCCTAACACTGCTATTATGAGGCAGAAAATTGTTACTGTGCTCTGTTTGAAAGAAAACAAAATCAGCAACTTATTTTTGTGCTAATTTTACTGTAATTTGGGGTGGAGTAAAGTGATTTGATGTGATCTGTTGTGATATTATATGACGTGATGTGACGTAATGAGATATAAGGTATTAAAACGTAATGGGTCGGGATGGAACGGGAAAGTCGAGGACTGTCTAAGGTTTTTTTAAAGATTTCTGCTAAAATTACAATATAACATTCAAATATTTCTGTAGATTTATTAACACGCTTTTATAAGCTTGGGTTGTTACTTAAGTCCCTATAGTCTTAGGACCAGAATACAGTTAAGGTATCCTGCCTATCGCAAAAGGCAACTAAAAGGGGACTTGGCGACCTTGGGCCTCGGGAAGGACGACTCTATGTCACTTGGGCGGCGCCCGACGGGGCACCGCGATAAGAGGACACCGGTTGCGTTAAGTTGGAGATCCCGGAGTCCTCTACGCAGCGCCGAGGACGGCCACCCGGGGTGTGTTAGTGTGGTAAGAGTCCCACATAACCCTGTGTCGCTCCCACGGCACCGGGTACCTTTTGAAGGTTTCCCCCTCGTTAAAAAAAAGGACGACTCTATGTGTGGCCGTATACTGCTGTAAACTCCTGAAAGTGTAGGATGAGCGAAGTTTCTCCAAGACTGATTCGAGCCTGATACGAGCACCGCGCTCGGATGACCCCGGTTGTATTCCTGGAGATCCAAGAATCCTCCACGTTGCACTGAGGACGGCAACCGGAAGGGTTTTAGTGGGTAAAATGTTGAGGTCGGCCACAGATGCGTATGCGAATGCCTCAGAAAATTATGTATCCGTTTACCACATCCTTCAAGCTAGAGCATTGAAAATATCGAACAGTATCAGAATAGTCCACCAGTTGCAAAGTTAATTACTCGGCGGGTAAATAGATTGGTCGTAATAATGGCCGGCTCATCAATTATAACGTTAAATACGTTTATATTACAAAGTTATTTATATTAGGTCAAAGTAGCAAACGAGCATGCAGTCCACCTGATGGTGGACAGCAAGCATGAGGAACTGGGACACCTCGGGCATCACAACCTTCAAACCAGAACACAGCAGCGTTTAACACTGCTGCTATGAGGCAGAAATAGGTTTAACGATGGTGCCGCCAAAATCGAAACATAAAGGGTTCTACCACCTTCAAATCTGATATTAAGGTCACTGTCGCTCATGAATATCTGTAATCAACGCTTTATGGATGGGATATACACGAAGATGATCACAGATGCCTTGCCACTTCTGAGGACTAAGATGCTCGCGGCATATGTCAGGCGGTATCTACTTCCTTCAACCGAAACGCAAGGACTGAATCATACTAGAGATGGGTGTGGTGGTATTTAGGCCCCGGATTCGGCCAAACCTCGGGACTGTGGATGAGTGGTTTTAGCGCACCCGTGGTCCCGACAAAGGACGACCAGAGGAACATTATGCAGTTTTGGCCGGTGGGAGTGCGGTATATCCTCGCTATTGCTCCTACGACTGGGAGGAACCCAAAGAGGGTATCCCTGTAAAAAAAGTGTGGTGGTATTTACTGTTTTTAATGTATTTAATCAATTTAGGAGTCCAACTCCGTTCTCAGGGGTATCAAAGCATTTGTGGTCGACTGCAGGAATAGCTCCAATTCTATACAAAGTTGATTACAGATTTCAATGCATCATCAAGAGGACTGGCGTGCTCAATTGTTTGCCATGATCATCTGTAGCTGATCCTGATTAATGGGATATGAACAGAATGTTGGTTACAACCCTGAAATCTTAATTAACCACCGAATGTGATTATCAAAGCCGTAGACAACAAGATTCCTATCTGACGTCAGCTACAGATGCGCCGCTACCCCTGAGGACTAAGCTGAAACGCCTACGAAAAGTATGTCTCCCTTACCACACCCTTCAAAACGGAACACAACAGCGCCTAACACTGCTGTTATGAGGCAGAAATAGTTGTGGCGGTGGTGCCGCCGGAGTCGAACTACAAAGGGTTCTACCTTCCATATGTGATTATTAAAGCCGTAGACACCAAGATCCTACGTGAGGTTCGCGACAAATGAGTTTCTGTCCCTGAGGACTAAGATAAGTATATTTCATGGAATGCCCTGGATAAGTATATTTCACTTATTGACACCCTTCAAAGCGGAACACAGCGCTTACCTGTTGTGATGAGGCAGAAACAGGTGTGGGGTGGAGGCTCTGGAGTCGGACCACGAAGGATTCTACCATTTGACAAACCTCTTTCCCCCCGAAAAGAGATCCTGGTTACTGCTATTAACCCTTCTTAAAAGCAAGCTAGCCCTATGTCGATATGTTGATAGGTTGCGTTCATTTGGCGATCTCGGAGACCTCTGCGCAGCGCCGAGGACCTGGGGGGTTTAGTGCTGTAAAAGTATCTTTGTACCTTTTGAAGGTATCCCCCTCCCAATCCCAGATAACATTAGAATCCTACTTGAGGTCGGCCACAGATGCTTTGCTACCCCTGAGGGCTTATTTCGAACGTCTCAGAAAACGGTCTCCCATAAAAACGCACCCTTTATAATTATTATGAGCAATATCTATGCAGTAGGTAACATATTTCACGTCGTCAAAGGAAAAGGGAAAAATAAAAGATTTTATTAAGCCGAGCGCCAGTGGCTTGCAATAAAAATCGTACACAATGCCCATCGTAAATTGTTTTAATGACCTACAGGGTAGGTACCGGCCATCTTTATACGTCATTAACCCATAAAGAAACGTAACACCATATGGCCGAATGAGAAAATAAAACAACAATAACCCATTCGAAATATTCTAATGGCACTGCGTTATCAAAACATCCGAGTATTGTACAGCTCAATAATAACGCAGAAAAATATCTCGCGAGTCGTAAATAACCCATTTTACTACAATAACAATTCGCGCCAAAATTAACGTCAGAATGCTTCGGCCATTTTGCGTAAATTAAAAAATGTAAACATGCTCTATTTTACGGCAATGACAACGCAATTTGATATTTTTGCTGGACGATTTTCGATTTTGTAAACCAGGATAACGAACGAATGAGGCATCCGAAGCTCTTGGTTAGACAAGGACGGATAGAATGTGTACTTTCTCTTATAGATTTGTTTTCAGAGCGTACGATAGCGCCCGTTCCTTCAGGTTTGGTTTTTAGTGCTGGGAAATCGTTCGGCGTGAATGGATGTGTTTTCGCGGCGCGTTCCGTAAATTTTCCGTATATTTTTCTCACTAATAATGTAATTAATGTTATGCCAGCTGTAGTCACAGGCCAATATGCTGCGTACAAACCTAATTTATATGGGAGTGTTATTAAAAAAACAATTATAATTCGACTATTAATAGGCAAAAACATTAAAGCACTCGAGCTTATTTGTGTGTACAATTGCCGTGTGTGTTTTACCGATTCTATCTGTGCGTATTATATTTGTTTGTTAAAAAAGTGAGATGCGTGGTTCGGAGCGAATAGTTTTCGATTTTTGAAATTGGAATAACAAAATTGGGTGAGTTTTCTTAACGCAATAATTGTTTTATTTAGTCAGGTTTCATATGATTAAGTTTTTGTTGAAGGTTAAACGCAGTGATAAGGGGAGCAAACATTATTGTTTGTTTTATATAAACATGCTTACGTAGGTGTGTTGTGGCATTAACGTCACTAGTTTTTTAATCTGTGCTTTAATGTGGCCGTCGTATTCTGACATTTGTATATTTTCGCCAAATAGAATTGATTACGAAAATATTTTCTGCTCAGATCTCAAGATTCTCCGACGTTTTATAGTTATTTAGTTAATATTTATTGCGAATTATTTTTTGTTCAATTCTCTCATCTCATAAAATATATTGAGTCATGCTAAGAAACAGGTGTTCTTTATTTAAAAAAAATGAAACATCGTCTCAATTTTCTAAAATATACATAGGCATTTCGTCATAATATTAATAATTGTATCATTAAATGATACTGTTCAATATTAATCATCAAGATTATTGATAAATATGATTATCATCATCATTTTCTTTATGACATAATTATTTATCATAATTATCAATAATGATAAATAATTATGTCATAGAAAATTTGCGTTCGTGCGAAGAATCCTTTAGGTTTATAAATAAAAGAAAAAAGCACTGTTAATAAAATAATATATAGCAACGTAAAATTCACTATTTAAGATGTATGATACCACACCTACCACTACCACACCTATTTCTGCCTCATAACAGCAGTGTTAAACGCTGCTGTGTGTTGAAGGGTGTGGTAAGGGAGACATACTTTTCCGAGGCATTCCAGCTTAGTTCTCAGGGCTAGCGGCGCATCTGTGGCTGACCTCGGGTACCAATATCTAATCCTAACTGGGATCAACTACAGGTGTCCATGGGCGTCAGTAGCCACTTAGTATCAGGAGGACTGTATACTCGTCTGCTACTCCATATTATAAAAAGAAAAACCAGAATGGTACCCGTAAGAGTAATGGGTTGGGTCGTTTAAATACCAGATAGATACCCGATTGGTACGAGATACTCGATTCTACTGAATTCATGGTACTCGTAACTTACTACAAAATCCAATAAGATAAAATTACCCCATATCGATCACAGGGGTCGCTATCCCTAAGGTCTGAATTGAGACGTTTATAGTGTCCCTGTCTTACCACACCCTTCAAACTAACAGTTCATTCGATATACTAGTGTTGTAAATCTGCCTCTGAAGGTCCTGAATTCGAATCCTATGCCATCAATATTAATAAGAATATAAGAGTCCCACATAACCCTGTGTTGCTCCCAAGGCATCGGGTACCTTTTGAAGGTTTCCCCCTCGTGAACAAAAAAAAGGCCATCAATATTGTTTTATCAAAATTTTATGCGTATTAAAAAATAATTATCACTTACTTTATCGTTGGAGGAAAACATGAAGAAACCTACTCGCCTGATACTGTTCGACTCCGGCACCGCCGTACACCTATATCTCCCTCATAACAGCAGTGTTAAACGCTGCCATGTTCTAGTTTGAAGGGTGTGGTAAGAGAGACATATATTTTCGATAAAGAAGTAAACAAGCATGCAGTCCATCTGATTGAAAGCGCCTACTGCCGAATTCCAGATATGATTAGATTCCTGAAGTCGGCTACAAATGCGCCGCTACTCCTGAGAAGTAAGCTGGAATGCCTCAAATAAGTATGTCTTCCTTCAAACTAGATCACAGCAGCGTTACACTGCTGTTATTAGGCAGAAATGGGTGTGATGGTAGTGCCGCCAGAGTCGAACTCCACTGAAGGTGGTAGAACCCTTTGTGGTTCGACTCCGGCGGCACCACCGCCATACCTATTTCTGTTATAACAGCAGTGTTAGGCGCTGCTGTGTTCCGTTTTGCAGGGTGTGGTAAGGAAGACAGACTTTTCCGAGGCGTTCCAGCTTAGTCCTCAGGGGTAGCGGCGCACCTGTGGCCAACCTCAGGTAGGAATATCTAATCCTATCTGGGGTTGGTTACAGATGTCCATGGGCGACAGTAGCCACTTACCATCAGGTGGACTGCATGCTCGTCTGCTACTCCTTTGTTATAAAAAAAGTAAAAAATAAAAGTCGATCCACAGAGGGTTTTACCACCTTCAGTTTCAACTATCCTTTCTCAGTGGGAAAGTAATTGTTTGACGACGAAAGTGTAGCAAAGATGTTTCTAAATTCGACCTACGAAGGGCTCAAGTAACAAACAGACACGTATCACAAAAACAAAAATAAGGGTCGCATTTTATGAACCAAATAGCTACCCTTCCCGTGGGGGTTGTAAGAGGATTGGGGGCACTTACGGGTATGTACAAATATATTGGTAAATATATACCACTTTCCAAGTTCGTTGATATATAAAACGTTTGTAAGACTGTTTATCTGTAAATGTAGAAAGTTGAAAGAAATTTTATTTGCTTAAACGATGAAGGAAAACATCGTGAGGAAACCTGCATACCTGAGAAATCTTAAAAAAATGTTTTCAAAGGTATGTGAAGGATACCAATACGCATTTGTCCAGCGCAGTGGACTATGGCCCAATCCATCTCATTCTGAGAGGAGACCCGTGCCCAGCAGTGGACAGTAATGGGTTGATGACGTATGCATTACCACACACGTCTACTTGCATTCACACAAATGTTTATCGTTTAGTCTTACGCGGGAGGGCACTGGTGACCATACAACAATTCGGTATTTTTTGAACTAACAGTTGAACCGTTATAGGTAGACAGTTCAAATTTTCATAATGCATGTTCTTTTACGGCTGCTATAATAACCAATACTGAAAATTCAAAAAATGACATGGTTGGTGGTACGGAAGCCTCCAATTATTTCTTACTACGCTTTTCAAACACAGCTGCCCTACAATGCTATGAAGCACAAATATGTTTGGCGATGATCTCTGAAGGGGCTTTGAAGGGTGCGACTTTCAAACACCCGTTTAAACAATCCACATTAACATTCTTAACATAAATATGAAATATCTTTATGAGGACTGAAGGCATCTGGACCATACCTAAAGGGTTATATCCCCTGTCAACCCTGGATTAAACATCCCTACTAAAGACGCATATTAAATACAGGATCATATAAACTAAGGCTGCAGGATTAAACCTTAGAATATTGGGATAAGGGTGGTACCGACATAGCATATTAACTAAAAACCGTTTTTCATATCGATATGATATCATATCGTGCCGATATACTTAACAGTTAACAGGTTTTATAAAACAAATGGATGAAAAAACGAAATCGGATTATGAAGGTACAATTAAAACCGTTCTCAGTCTTATATTCGCTACATCTCTTTAACTTTCAACACTCAATAAGATAAGAAAGAGATGAGACTAACATCGAATGTATCACTAGATAACTAAAGATTTATTAGAAAACAATAAAAATCTGACTGCTAGAAATATAACCTGTCATTCCCACAATTTAGATGGATCCATCGACACCTCATATATAAATCCGTCTGCCGTTTAATTAACATTGTTTAATTAACACAGTTAAGTAATAACATTGTTATTTTTAATACTAAAAACCACGCTATAACAGTTTTTGAAACTAAAAAGCAATCATTGTTGCAATCTAGTAACTTTGCGATGAACTTTCTCTAAGGCGCTCGAACAATCTCGCCTTAAAAATCGTTAGTCCTGAGGATGTTGATAAGGACAATAGTATAAAATTATTAAAACTCAATCATTAATTATTGTATTGTCATCGGTTTTTGATAATTCTTTAAAATTTAGAATTAAACTGAACGTTAAAAGTGGATAGAAATCGGGTTCAAAGATTCCGTTACATAGTTACATACATACATACAACCCAAGCTAATAAAGGTGCGTTTGTCGTTCACAACCGATATAAAACAGTTTTTCCATATCGATATAAAACCATATCGGCTACGTAACAGTTTTCAAATAAACTGAAAAGGACCATCCTACTTAACAAGATAGTTTGTAACTAGCGTCATCTGCTGGCGAAATGAAAACTTAATCCCAGGCTTAAATTTACGTAGAAACTAGCGCCCTCTACGAACTTCTGCAAGCTTAAGAATAATTGAATTCCAATAGTTAAAGTTTGAAAGATTTGATCTTTGTCGATGATTAAATTTCTATTTGAATTCCAGTTCTATTCACAAACTTTAAATGAGAAATGGAGTTAATAGTAAGTAGTTTTCATTGTGATTCGTATCTAGATTCTAGAACTTTTCATTTTTAGGGACCCGTACTCAACGGGTAAAAACGGAATTCTATTACTATTATCTCCGCTGTTTTTCTGTCTGTCACAGGGCCTCTATCCCTTGAGCTGTAATAGACACATACTTATTTTTTTTTCATAATATAGGAGTAGCAGACGAGCATACAGTCCACTTGATGGTAAGTAGCTACTGCCGCCCATAGACAGCTGTAATCAACCCCAGATAGGATTAGATATTCCTACCTAAGATCGGCCACAGATGCGGACTGCTATGCTACCCCTGAGGATTAAGCTGGAACGCCTCGGAAAAGTCTATTAGGTAGAAATAGGTGTGGCGGTGGTGCCGCCGGAGTCGAACCACAAAGGGTTCTACCACCTTCATTTTTTTATAGAGTATCCATAAGGGTGGACGTTCCAAGAACACTTACGAAAAAGTGCTTGAAAATTAATTGCCATACAAGAAATCGCTATTTTTCGATTATCTGTCGAGTTAAAATCAAGTCAGAGTGAAAGAGTCGATCCAAAAAAAACCACAAAGAGTCAAAAAATCGAACCACAAAAAAGACAACGTAGGAAGAAAGACTAAACACAGAATTGAACGAAGTAGTAGAACGTAGTAGTAGTACAACAGATTCAAGCCATAAAACTTGTTGAAGATGATAGAACTCTTAGTTCTACTCCGCAGGCACCACCAAAATTCCTTTTTTAGCGAATAACGGTAGTGTTAACTGCTGCTATATTAAGGTTTACAGGCTGCAAGATAGGTATAGGTACGAGTAATTATCCAAAACGTTCCAACATAGCCCTTAAAAGAAGCAATGTATCTGTGGATAACCTCCCGTAGGACTCTCATCTTATCTGAGGTTGATTACAGATGTCTACGAGCGGCAGTAGTCACTTACCATCAGGTGGACTGCATTTTATAGAAGAAGTAATATAAAAAACTACCATTTTCATATTATAAGAAACCGCAAAGTAAAACAGAGTGAAACCACACACCACCCATAAAAGTCGGATTTTATAACGATGACTACATTTAATTACTAAAACAAGATTACCTAGAAACTCGATAAATCAAACCCAGTCAATCAATACTAATTTCGAAAACGCCCACAGACTGTCATAAGGAGTTTATAACAAAGACTAGTTTTTGCACGTGAAGTCGTATGCTAAATATAATGTGGAACGTAGTGGTTCAACTCCGGCGGGACCACCGCTGCATATTTCTGCCTAACAACAGCAGTGTTAAGCGTCGTGTTCTGGTTTGAAGGGTGTGCTACGGGAGATACTGCTTCTTTATTGCCTGAGAGCCTCCAGCCATCCAGTCCACCAAATTTGGCTCTGAACGGACCATTCAAATTCACAATAGTTTCTTTTCAAACCAAATCAAATCCAATATGACAGATATGGTAAGTTGAGAAAAATACTAAAAACATAACGCTACTTAAAAGCTTATAAGAAACTTTTTAAAGTTCCGCACCCAAAGGGTAAAAGCGGAACCATTTTACTAAGCCTCTGCTATCTGTCCGTCTGTCACAGGGCCATATCTCTTGAGCCGTAATAGATAGACACTTGAAATTTTTACAGAGCAAGAATATAAAAGGAGTTCCTCATAAAATAAACCACTATTTTTCGGCGTTCTTCGCTCTATCTATTGAACCTTAATAGGTAGACTGTTTAAATTTTCTCAATGCACTTACTTCTATGACAGCTACGATAACAAATTTTAAAAATAAAAAATAAACAAAAAATTATTGGTAAAGAACCCTCCCTATGCGAGTTTGCCTCGAACTCGGCCAATTATTTAAAATATAAAATTCATATACCACTAGCTGACCCAGCAAACGTTGGTTTGCCATATAAATAAAAAAATTAAGGGTGAACAACCCTTATCACTTAGGGGTATGAAAAATAGATAGTAGCCGATTCTCAGACGTACTAAAATGCATGTAAAATTTGGTGAAAATCGGTAACACCGTTTCGGAGGAGTACGGTAACTAACATTGTGACACGAGAATTTTATATATAAGATAATATTCGAATGCTATTTTCGATAAATGTATAAGCGAACCTTTACAACGAGTGCACAGACCCATCACCTGTTATATAGTTTATTTTGCCTGTATATTTAAACTCAATCTACGTCAAACTTTCAATCAAATCTATTTTAGTAGAGCTATTTTCATACGCCTACGTTACAACAGTAATCCGTCTACCCACCTGTAACACCGAGCGTTCCTAATTAGCTTTGTATTTACTACTAGCTGACCCGGAAACTTTGTACCGCGTCAAAATCTATATATCAAATATATTTCATATAAAATATAGCCTATGTTACTCGTAGATAGCTTTCGATAGCTTCGATAGCTTTCGAATGGTGAAAGAATTTTTAAAATCGGTCCAGTAGTTTTTGAGCCTATTCATTACAACCAAACAAACAAAGTTTTCCACTTTATAATATTAGTTTAGAAAAATACTACAACACTAAAACTAATACGGCAAGGTGATAGAAATATGTGACTCTGTCTCTCTGACTCCGGCGGTACCACCGCCACACCTATTTCTGTTATAACAGCAGTGTTAAGCTGCTGTGTTCTGGTTTGAAGTGTGGTAAGAGACATACTTTTCCGAGGCGTTCCAGCTTAGTCCTTAGGGGTAGCGGCGTATATCTGGATTTCTGGTAGGAATATCTAATCCTATCTAGGGTGCATTACAGATGTCCAAACGGCAGTCACTACTTAACATCAGGTGGATTGCATGCTCGTCTGCTACTCCTATATTATAAAATAATAATAATAATAAACATATATTTTTTTAAAATATAGGAGTAATACGGCAAGGTGGTAGAACTCTGGTTCGACTCCGGCGGCACCACCGCTACACCTATTTGAAAGTTTATTTTGTAAAAAGTCTTCTTTGCCTTTGAAAATATCTAGGGTTCTTCGTAAAATTAGAAAAACCGGCAGATTAAAGCGTAACAAAGTGTAATTTAACCTTTTTGCGCAACTGCAGGTCGGTAGATTGTAATAAAATGCAAATCCTGAACAACGGCGGCTTTGTAATGGTTAGTTCGTACATAAATTAATTTGAGGCTTGCATTCATTTCAATAGTAAGAGATACTATAGATCGGTGTTTTTCAATCATTTTATCTACGCGACCCCTTTACAGCATGAAAAATTTTCACGACCCCCCTTAAAACATAAGTACACAGAAATTGTTTAATTTAAATGTGTATATTTACCTATTTACAAATGGAAAGAAGTAGACTCTCTATATTTATGCGTATGATACATATGGTTCTCCTCAATGATGTACATTACAACTAAAATAAAAAGAGAAACAGACTACTACTAGAAAATGATTTAATCAATAATAATTAATTGATGTTTTTAATGTAGTGCCACGCTTTCACATTTTTTTGAAAAATAGACAAGCACATCCTTCTTACTGATATTGTATTTTTATTGTAGTGTAGAACCTTGACATTTTTCCTGCCGTCGATCACCTGAGTAAGGCATCGCGACCCCCCTGGTGGTCGCGACCCACAGGTTGAAAAACACTGCTATAGATATCTACAGAAAATACTATTATGAAGTGGTTTTAATTTTAGGGTCCTGCTCCTAAACGTTAAGAACGGAACCCTATTTCTAAGCCTCCGTTGTCTGTCTGTCTGTCCGTCTGACACAGGGCTCTATCTCGAACTATAATAAATAGACACTTGATTTTTTTATATAGTAGGTATGTGTGTATAACGGCGGCCCATACATTAGTAGAGATTACTCACTCCTAACAAGAAAATGTAACCAGTTTTGAGAATTGAAATAGTTGCGTAAAAAAGTTTTGCCACGTCTCCGTGCTAAAATGTTCCTAAAATATTTGAAACAATTATTTATTTATTATGTAAATTACGCAGTATTAGTTATTTATTCGTAAATTTTCTCTAAAAATGTTTTTATTTGTCAAGAATTCAAAAAAGAACTTACTAATAAGCCGTTTGTGGCTTCATTCAATTTCAAGGCGGCGAAGTATCTTTACTTGTGGCCGCCAAAACAAGAAATATTAAAAAATCTTGAAAATAAATGGGGCTGGCTACATTAATCCGCTGTTTTTCGACGTTTTTCCTTTATCTATTTAACCGTAATAGGTAGATTAATCGTTATAAAATTAAATTTACTAATTTTATATGGCAACCAAAATATAAAATAACTAGTTTTTGCCCGCGGCTTCGCCCGCGTTTAAAGAAAATAATATGACATACTAACATACATAAAATTGAAAATTCGTACCTTCATTGGAACGACATTGGCACCATCTGGTGAAAATTGGTCATAATTGATCAAATGCACAGTTTACGATTCAATCCTTTCGAATTTATAATATTAGTAAGGATTTTATATTCAATTTTAACTAAAAGATTTTTTATCTGTGAAACAGTTATGTCAATTCATTTCCCGCCAAACGTCCATTATTAACAGGCACTCCTTGATTATCTGTGCTTAAACTTTTTTAATTTTCGGCAGCGGTCTGTGGTCTCATTTCGTTCAAAAACCTAAATGAGAGACGTTTTCCTAATTGAATTCCTTGAGTGAATAATATAACAGTAGCTTCCCGAAGTTAATGAGTGAGCCAGGAGTAATGGTTTTGCTGCTTCTCAAAAGGTTTTAGGACTAAAGAGAACTTGGCCTGTTCATAGATAAATTGATTTTTTTTTGTGTAATATAGAAGTAGCAGACAAGCATGCAGTCCACCTGATGGTAAGGATACTGTCGCCCATAAACATACGTAAGCAACCCTAGATATGATTAGATATTCCTACCTGAGGTCGGCCAGATTCACCGTTACCCCTGAGGACTAAGCTGGAACGCCTCGGCAAAGTCTGTCTCCCTTACCAAACCCTTCATACCAGAACATACTGCTGTTATAAGGTAGAAATGAAGGTGGTAGAACCCTTTGTGGTTCGACTCCGGCGGCACCACCGCCACACCTATTTCTACCTAATAACAGCAGTGTTAGGCGCTGCTGTGTTCCGGTTTGAAGGGTGTGGTAAGGGAGATAGACTTTTCCGAGGCGTTCCAGCTTAGTCCTCAGGGATAGCAGCGCATCTGTGGGCGACCTCAGGTAGGAATACCTAATCCTATCTGGGGTTGATTAAAGATGTCCATGAGCGGCAGTAGCCACTTACCATCAGGTGGACTGCATGCTCGTCTGCTACTCTTATATTATAAAAAAAAAAAAAGAAATAGGTGTGGTGGTGGTGCCGCCAGAATCGAACCAGAAAGGGTTCTACCACCTTCAAATTAACATTTTAGTGAAATATATTAACATTTTACTTTTTGTCACCCTATACCCAAACGTAAAAGGCTCAATATTGATAATTTTGCCTCAAGCCATGCGCAAAATATGCGACGCCACGTCCAAGAAAAAAGATTGTAAATGGCGCGAAATTTGCCGATATAACGATATCTGTCGCCTCGTACTTAAGGGGGATAAGTGTTCTTCTTGTTAAATCTTGATAAGTTCTTAAAAAAGATGATCTAGAACAACTGGAGTGAATGGACTTATTTTGACGCATTTAGGCTTTTAAATTTCAAAGAACTTATTTTTGGGTTATATGTATTTATTTTACAGAATATTATATCACTCCCTCGGAAGTCACCATAGATTAGTAAAGATACTTCGCCGCCTTGAAATTGAATGAATCCACAAACGGCTTATTAACCGACTTCAAAAAGGATTATCAATTCGGCCGGTATCTTTTTTTTTTTTTAGTAAGTTCTTTTTTTGAATTCTTGACAAATAATAACATTTTTAGAGAAAATTTACGAATACATAACTCATACTGCGTAATTTAGGTAATAAATAAATAATTATTTCAAATATTTTAGGGACATTTTAGCACGGAGACGTGGCAAAACTTTTTTACGCAACTATTTCAATTGTCAAAACTGGTTACGTTTTCTTGTTAGGAGTGAGTAATCTTTACTAATCTATGGAAGTTACAAATCTAAGTGATTTCCGATGGTGGTAGAACACTTTGTGGTTCGATTCCGGCGGCACCACCGCCACACCTATTTCTGCAATAACAGCAGTGTTAGGCGCTGCTGTTCTGGTTTGAAGTGTGGTAAGGGAGACAGACTTTCGAGGCGTTCCAGCTTAGTCCTCAGGGGTAGCGGCACCTCTGTGGTCGACCTCAATTAGGAATATCTAATCCGTTCTGCGGTTGATTACAGATGTCGCCACCATCAGGTGTATCGATGTAGCCACCATCAGGTGGACTGCATGCTCGTCTGCTACTCCTAACGAACTAATAATAACTCTTCTAACTTTCAAGAATTTAATCCATAGGGTTACCCAAGAACTGGCATACATTTCGCTCAAAGAATTGGTATAGAAATTCAGAAAGGAAATTCTGCCAGCGTCTTGGGAACCTTGCCCAAAGACAGTGATGGTGACAATTTTTTATGGTAGTGTTTTTGTTTTTATATTATTGTTTTTCATTTTTGTATATATGTAAAATTTGTAAATAAGTTGTTTTATATTTATAGTTTACTAGTTTTTGCCCGCGGCTTCGCCCGCATTTTAAAGAAATAATATGACATACATAAAACGGAAAATTTGTACCTGCATTGGAATGACAGTGGTGCCATCTGTCGAAAATTGGTCTTACCAACTCCCAAACCCTCGTGGGCTCTTGGACAACAACTTTGCTAAAGGTCATCACTTGATCAAATGCATGGTTTCCGATTCTATAACTACTTACGAATTAAAAACTAATTAAAAAACCTTTTCCCACGGACTAAAATGTGAATCTAAACCATTCTCAAGTTCCCTTGAACACACACAACAAATTTCATCAAAATCAGTCCAGTCGTTTAGGAGGAGTTCAGTGATATACACACGCACATGAGAAATATATAAATAAAGATTTTATTATTTTTAATATTCTGTAAATGTACGAGTTATTATTTTGTTATTTTTCAGTTAATAAATATCCATAGGCTTTACATTACGGCGGCGAAAATAGAATAATAATATCGTATGTATATATTTTTATTTCTTTTCAAAATTCCCGACTATAAACACATTTTTTTTAATTTATGCAGTTTTCATTATTGTCAAATTTGCTTTATTATTTTGAGATTTTTTCTCCATTATATTTTTACCTAATAACTTCAGCATTTTCCTATTATTCGGATTTTCAGCCACGCTTGAAAAATTCTCAAAATATATGTTGTCTACAAGAAAATATCTGCGTAAATTCCCCTCGTTATTGTATTCCTGGTTTTCCTTAAGGATGTAATAAGCATTTATAGACGGCACTTAACTTTTTGTTAAGGAAACTGTAACGAAAACAAACGCGATGTTTGTTTACGAAAATATAGCGGACAAATATTGTAACTAATAAATTTACTTAGTAATATATAGTGAAGGACTTGAAGGTGGTAGAACCCTTTGTGGTTCGACTCCGGCGGCACCACCGCCACACCTATTTCTACCTAATAACAGCAGTGTTAGGCGCTGCTGTGTTCCGGTTTGAAGGGTGTGGTAAGGGAAACAGACTTTTTCGAGGCGTTCCAGCTTAGTCCTCAGGGGTAGCGGCGCGTCTGTGGCCGACCTCAGGTGGGAATATCTAATCCTATCTGGGGTTGATTACAGATGTCCATGGCCGGCAGTAGCCACTTATCTACAGGTGGATTGCATGCTCGTCTGCTACTCCTATATTATAGAACTAGCTGACCCGACAAAATTTGTACCGCCTCAAAATCTATTTATCAAATACATTTCATATAAAATATAGCCTATGTTACTCGTGGATAATGTAGCTTTCGAATGGTCAAAGAATTTTTAAAATCGGTCCAGCAGTTTTTGAGCCTATTCATTACAATGAAACAAACAAAATTTTCCTCTTTATAATATTAGTATAGAAAAAAACAGGTGGGGCATGCCGGTTGTTACTTCATATTATTAAACCTAGTTAGTAGGTTAATAGCTGCAGCGCGCGTAAATACGTGTACACAATACTAATAATTACAACATAGTACCTTATGACGTCATAAGTCACAATAATATGTCTTATCTAATGTGACCTGTAGCTTCGTATGAGTAATTCTCGTATTACGTATAGTCCGCGTAAAACTACTAGTTCGCTCTGAATATAGAAATGAATCGTGCCGCCATAGCAAATTGTATGACTACACCTGCTCGCAATAACTTCAGAGCGGACTAGCAGTTTGGCGATAACTATACCTACGATTACACTGCCGCGCGGTTTCATCTGCGTTTGATAACTCTTCTACTAAGTATTTCTTTTTAGGGTTCTGTACTCAAAGGATAAAAAATCAAAGAATAAAGGTTGAAAATAAATGGGGGTCGTCATACAAGAAACCGCTTTTCTCGACGTTTTTCGCTTTATCTATTGAACCGTAATAGGTAGACAGTTCAAATATTCACAATGGCTGCTATAATAACAAATACTAAAAATAAAAAATATTAAAATTTTGGTGGTATGTCACCCTCAGTGTGCGAGTTCGACTTGTACTTGGCCAATTATTTTATTAATACTAGCTGACACGGCAAACGTTGTGTTGCCATATAAAAAATAATGTTGAGGGTGAACAACCCTTATCACTTAACGGCATAAAAATAGATAGTAGCCGATTCTCAGACCTACTGAATATGCATATAAAATTTGGTGAAAATCGGTAAAGCCGTTTCGGAGGAGTACGGTAACTAAGATTGAAGTAGAAAACAAGCAGTCCACTTGATGATAAGTGGCTACTGCGGCCTTTGGACATCTGTAATCAACACCAGATAGGGTTACATATCCGTACCTGAGGTCAGCCACAGATGCGCCGCTATCCCCGAGGAAAACCTGGAACGCCTCACAAAAGTATGTCTTTTGTGTTGTGTTTTGTGTTCAGAACACAGCAGCGCTTAACACTGCTGTTATAACAGAAATAGTCATAGATTATACTAACCAGTAGGATAATACATCTACGGGAATAGGTGTGGCTATCGCCATTAAAATTAATAATAACAAACGATAAACAACTGCAAATCAACGTTTTATTTACTATAGATTTGAGTCACACGTATCGACTGACGAAGATTTATGTGTAAATAAAGTTTATTGTTTGTCTGTGCTTACGTTTCTCGGTTGATTACATTACTCATATAGGTGTTGCGTTATTGAACGTCAGACGGTCAGACAGTCTGTTTTTAGGGTTCCGTACCCAAAGGGTAAAAACGGAAGCCTATTACTAAACCTACGCTGTCTGTCTGTCATGGGGCTCTGTATCCAGAACCGTAATAGATAAACTTGAATCTTACAGAGTATGTATAACGTTGGCACAAACAAATACTCAAAATAAAAAAGATTCAAAATAAATGGAGTTCTCCATACAAGAAATTGCTTTTTTATAGCGATCTTTATCGATCTTTATCTATTGAACTGTAATAGGTAGACAGTTCAAATTTTTAAAATGCATTTCCTTTTTAACAAATACTTACTAAAAAAGTTAAAATTTGGTGATACGAAACCCTCTGTATGCAAGTTCGACTCGCCTTTGGCCAATTATTTTTATTAGCTTGGGTTGTATGTATGTATGTATGTACGTAACAGGGTGCTTTTCGAAAATTGATAAGTGGAGGACTCCACGCTTTTTTCACAATTATACTATTTACTGTTCCTTAATTGATTCCTAGATTGACAATTATTCTCCACTTTTTAGTTGATTTTATCATAAAAGCGTGTTTTTTAGTTTTTAGCACTATATTTATTAACCTTTGGGAATGGAACCCTAAAAAACCGTATTGATGTTCTAGAAAACAAACATAAGTTCAAAAATGACACTTCCCACTGACACTGTTGAACCCTAAAAATTGGGATTAAAACACCCAATTGCGTGAAAAATAACTGAAAATAAAGTAAAATTTCTATTAACGTATTACGTGTTACAAAAATATTTTTATACTTATCCTATTTTCATATATCTAAGGTATTTAGAAAACATCTGTATTCCCTTCATATTTTTAGCCCTAATCCCTTTGTTACGCAATAATAGCCTTTATATTTTCGAACAAAGGTCTAATACCCTTACAATGGGCCCTTAGAAAACCGATGTTTTTCACATAGGGTTGAAAATCCCTTGAAGGCGCGGATTACTTCGCAATAATCGAGTTATAACTCAATTGTAGCATAATATTAGAATGAAGGGCGGATGTAAAGCCCTTTGTTTTAATTTTCTGTTTTTAAGGGCTCTTGTTTTCCGCCATAAATAATGATGGTCTTGTATAAATTATGTTTTCAGGAGTCCGAGGTTTAAATCCCACTTTTGTAATATAAAAGAATCATGGTAAGTGACCTCTGCCATGGACATCTGTAATCTGTAATGACATCTGTAATCAACCCCAGATAGGACGAGAGTCTTACCTAAGCTCGGCCACACCATTGCTAGCTCTCTAGACTAAGTTGGAACGCCTGGGATAAGTATCTAAGCATGTCTCCCTTACCAAACCCTTCAAACCAGAACACAGCAGCGCTTAACACTCCTGTTATTAGGCAGAATAGGTTTGGCAGTAGTGACTCCAATCACAAAGGGTTCTGTCACCTTTACATTTTTGATAAAACCAATGATATCTACTTTAAAATCCATCAAGGTCTTTGGTCTGTAGGGCAAGCCAAAGGGTGAGACATACGAGTAAACATTATAAAATAATTCGCCAAGTACGAGTCGAACTCGCACATGGAGGCTTCCGTACCATCATTCATTATTTTTTACTTATTTTTATTAATTTTATTATTTTCAACAATACTTAGTTATATGATACAACAATAGATGGCGTTGGGGTGATGAAGAATAATTCGTAAACAACGTATAATAAAATTAAAATAACTATATTAAAATATGTTTTATGCTTCTTATTTGTATTTGTTATAATAGTAAACGGATTGTAAAAAATTCAACCGTCTTCTTAGTACGGTTTAAGAGTTAGATCGAAAAATGCCGAAAAATACCGGTTCGTTGTATGGAGACCCTCTTTAATATTCAACTTTATTTTATTTTTAGTATTAGTTGTTATAGCGGCCACCGTAATGCATCCTCTGTAAAATCATGTATCTATCTATTACGGTTCCGGAGATATAGCCCTGGGACAGACGGACAGACAGCGAAGTCTTTGTAATAGGGTTCCGTTTTTACTCTTTGGGTACGGAACCCTGAAAATTACCCTTCTCACTCGGTGAATATCCTGTTCTACTAACTTCATTCGTATCTATATTTAAAATGTAGGTACAATAAAACTGTAGCAATCTGCTATTGAACTATTTCTGTGTGAACGTAGTTTATTGTATTTGTCTATACTAATATTATGAAGAGGAAAACTTTGTATGTTTGTTTGATTGTAATGAATAGGCTCAAAAACTACTGGACCGATAAACCACCCCTGATAAGATTAAATATTGCTTACTGGAGTCGGCCACAGGTGCGCCGCCACCCTCGAGGAACAAGCTGGAACGCCTCAGAAAAGTCTCCCTTACCACACCCTTCAAACCAGAAAACAGCACTTAACACTGCTGTTATTAGGTAGAAATAGGTGTGGCGGTGCCGCCGGAGTCGAACCACTGATATATATACTACCTTTAAATCGCTCTACCACTTTTCAACATTCTGTTTCAATAGAAATATATCCCTTGAAAATAAAGACTAACGTGGGTTCCGTGGCGTTTATTTCGAGCGATAAAAATAACCATGTTTATGTAGTTGGTATCAGCTGTTACTATTTTTATTTTAAATGCTAACAAGTACGATTGCCGGCCACCTGTCGGCTACTGTTTTATATTATAGATTTTTTATAATATAGGAGTAGCAGACACGAGCATGCAACATGATGGTAAGCCGTTTGGAAATCTGTAATCAACCGTAGATAGGATTAGATATTCCTATCTGAGGTCAATCATAATGAGTGATGCGTAAGGGAGACATATTTTTCTGAAGCGTTCCAGCTTTGTCCTCAAGGGTAACGGTGCATCTGTTGCCGACCTCAGGCAGGAATATCTACTATCTGGGATTGATTACAGATGTCCATGGGCGGCAGTAACTTACCATCAGGTGGACTGCATGCACATCTGCTACTGTTATATTATAAAAATTACTGAATCTACAAGAAATTGCAGGCAGAGCTAGTAGATACATAAATTCGATTATTTAACAACTTGTGTGTAATTAAAAACGTATAAAAATTAACGAGGGCTATTAAGTCTAGATTTAATGTATTTCGATTGAGATGCTGGACGCTTCGTGGCTTGTAGGTCGTGGCTTAGATTTTATCTTTAGTTTAGTGGGCAGAAGAGAGCTATAGTATTCCTGTATACGGTGTTGTAATTGATATATACTTTTCTGAGGTGTTTCAGCTTCGTCCTCAGGGGTAGGGAAGCGGTACATTCGTGACCGACTTCACATAGGTATCTAACATTTTTGATTTGTCCCTGTGATTCCGGGACTAGAATAGGGCTACGGTATCCCCTGCTTATCGTAAGAGGCGACTAATAGGGGGCTTCCGGGGTTGCGGGCGGCGAGAGTAGGAGCTCGAACCGTCCAGCAAGCGACCCCGGGAAGGACGGCGGTATGTGTGGTCGTATACCGTCGTACACACCAGATAGTGGCGAGCATTATGCTCGTCAGGGCTAATCTGGATGCGCCAACATGATGAGAGGAGTCTGGTTTTGTCTTTTGAGATCTCGGAGTACTCTATGCAGCGTCAAGGAAAGCCACCGGGGAGGGTTTTAGTGTGGTAAAAATCCCATATGTTTGCTTGCATTATTTAGTTGCTTGCCGGATGGGTTGAGCTCCCACTCTTGCCGCCAGCAAGCCCGGAAGCCTCCTTTTAGTCGCCTCTTACGACAGGCAGAGGATACCGTAGCCCTGTTCTAGTCCCGGAACCACAGGGACAAAGGTTAAATACCTATGTGAAGTCGGCCATGAATGTACCGCTACCCTACCCTTGAGGACTAAGCTGAAATACCTCAGAAAAGTATCCCTTACAAAGTCTCGGAAAAGTCTGTCTCCCTTACCACACCCTTCAAAGCAGAACACAGCAGCGCTTAACACTGCCGTTATTAGGTAGAAATAGGTGTGACGGTGGTGTCGGAGTCGAACCACACAGGATTTTACCTTAAAATAGGTGGACGGATAGAGCTTTATGAGACGAAAAGTTTCGCACACCGAAATAATTACGAATATCAAACACAAATGTTGAACATTACGTGTTTATAAACATGACCACGATATTTTTAAACATACTGAGTATTTTCATAACGCCTCAATTTCATTATCTGTCTATTTCTAGTCTGAATCTGTTCTGCAAATCGGTGGAAGGGTGTGGATGCCTTTTTTAATACGCTTTTATTAGCTTCAGACGTATGTATGTTGGTATGTTGGTATGTTGGTATGTTAGTATGTAACGGAATCTTTGAACATGATTTTAACCCCCTTCAAAACGTCGGATTAACATGAAATTTGGCATACTTATTAAGGACCGATGACAATTCAATATTTTAAACATTCTGACCCGTTATCCTTACTAGGATAATCAGGATCAGCGATTTTTTAATACGCTTTTATTATCTTGGGTTGCATGTATGTATGTATGTATGTAACGGAATCTTTGAGCTCAATTTTCACCAATTTCCACAACTTTGATTAATTTGAAACTTTGCACACGTATCAAGGACCGATGACAATGCAATAATTTGATAACAGTTTACCATTATCCTTATTAGATTAATTCCCCAATTGTTTAGTATGTCAGAGACTAAAAAGTGAAAAATAAATTATAGTTTAAGAAACTAAAACAAAAAACACTCTTTTATTGCTAATCGAACTAAAAACTAGAAAATATTTTTTTAATGACAAAGAGTTTAAGAGTAAAGAGTTTAAACCTAACTCTTAAACTCTTTGTCATTATTTTTTTGATGTGAAACATCTATAGCCGCACGTAAAACCGATTTCTGGCGTGGCGACGCATGCCGTGGTATACTATACGATGGTATATATATACAGTCTATATGCAGTAGTGTGTACATTCTTGTATGCAGTTGTGTGTGTTTATTCAATAAATAGTCATCGTTATCTGGAAAAAAATCGTAATATTTTATTTTATCATTATGACATATTTAGTTCCTATCACAATATGTTCTTTTCTGCATATTACTTTTACAAAATAATGTCCATGTTTCACATCTGCCAGGCGTCCCGTGACGGCTCACATTTTTTTTGTTGATGTTAAGGGTGTAGATGTCTGACTTAAATATGAGGGGGACATCTTAGTCTTCAGTGGCAACGCTGTGATCGGCTTCAGGTAGAACCTGTTCTATATGGAGTTGGTTACAGATACGGCAGTGTCTTATAATCAGTTGGTTGGTTTGAAGGTGGTAGAACCCTTTGTGGTTCGACTCCGGCGGCACCACCGCCACACCTATTTCTACCTAATAACAGCAGTGTTAGGCGCTGCTGTGTTCCGGTTTGAAGGGTGTGGTAAGGGAGACATACTTTTCCGAGGCGTTCCAGCTTAGTCCTCAAGGGTAGCGGCGCATTTGTGGCCGGACTCAGGTTGCAATCTTATTCTATCTCGGGTTAATTATAGATGTTTATGCGGCAGCAACTTACCATCTGGTGGACTGCATGCTCGTCTGCTACTTCTATATTTTAAAAAAGCCTGTGACCGATCTCGGTTAGTAATCTAATCTTATCTGAGGTTGATTATAGATGACCATGTGGTAGCCGTTCACCATTAGGTGGACTGCATGCCCATTTGCTTTAATATCACAAAATAAGTATATAACATTGTTATAATATTTACCACAATATAAGTCAGTTTACAACTGTTAACTGTTATTGTTGTTACAACTGTTATTTAACTGTTGTTCTGTCTCTACAAAGACAACAGTTTAGACTCGAGAGATTAATCGCTAACTTCAAAGGTTTGAACAACTGTTTGTTGATAGAGCTAATGTTATATTCAAAACAGATGTCATGGACGAAGTAAGGAAATAGACTCGTAGATATTTTTAGGGTTCCGTAAGCTCAAATTGGGCTTCAATGTTATTCTTTATAGCAATGATAGCCTAGTAAAACTCGGTTTTTAGATCGAGAGGTCCGAGGTTCAATTCTGATTAAAGACATTTTTATTCTTAAAAGAAATTTCAGACACGCATATCTGAATTTTCAAAGTTATGTACGTATTACAAATTAACGATCACTTGCTCAAACGGTGAAGGAAAACGTCAAAAGGAAACCTGCATATCAGAGAGAAAAAATCTTAAAGGTATGTGAAGTCTACCAATAGGCACTTGGCCAGCGCGGTGGACTATGGCTTAATCCTTCATTCTGAGAGACCCGTGCCCAGCAGTGGGACAGTAATGGGTTGACGACGCTGTCCTACTTTTATTTGGCTGGAGTTAAACACAAAGTATTTGTCTGTCTGTCGTATTTAACGATAGGAAAATGTTAATTAGCTGAACAAAATTGGCCAAGTACAAGTCGAACTTGCACACGGGTCGCGGAGGATTCCGTACCATCAAAAGTTTCAATATTTTTATATTTTTAGTATTTCTTATTATAGCGGCCATAGACGCAAATGTTTTGTGAAAATTAAATTACATAAAGAAATAAGTCGAAAACGTCGAGAAAAGCGATTTTTTTTTGGCTACCTCCACTTATTTTCCAGATTTTTTGTTTTCGTTGCTATAGTGGCTGCTGTGTTCCGGTTTGAAGGGTGTGGTAAGGGAGACAGACTTTTCCGAGGCGTTCCAGCTTGGTCATCAGGGGTAGCGGCGCATCTGTGGCCGACCTCAGGTAGGAATATGTAATCCTATCTGGGGTAGATTTCAGATGTCCATGGGCGGCAGTAGCCACTAACCATCAGGTGGACTGTGTGCTCGTCTGCTACTCCTATATTATAAAAAAAGTTATATCTATTGAACTGTATTAGGTAGACAGTTCAAATTTATGGAATACTGCACTATTTTTAGCAGCTTCAATTGTGAACCACAATATATATTTGAGTCTTCAATTCGAGACATTGTTTTGCATGTGGTGTAAGATCATTGCCCGGCGTCCGCAAATAACATTACCGGAGCGGAATATAGTACATTACCCTCTGCATACATAATGCGACCTGATTGTACGGATGATAAATAAATAAACTCTGTATTATGCTTTTCCGAGCATTCCTGCTTAGTTCTCAGGTGTAGAGGTGCATTTGTAGCAGACCTGTACCCTTAGTATAAGTTTTTACGTTTTTACAAAAATGAATGTTTTTGTTTTGGATTACGTATTAGTAAAGATTACTCACCCCTAACAAGAAAATGTAACCAGTTTTGACAATTGAAATTGTCACTGTCATCTATTTTCGTGCTTGATAAATATTAAAAAAATATAGTTTTTAGAGCATATACGGATGAAACGATATTTCTCCGCACTTCTTCGATTTCGTGTTTTTGCACCACTTCACTGCACATGTCGGCATTGTTCCGCGTAAACCACACCATGACAGTCGGAGACGTAATGGGAAAACAGTCCGCCATATTACATTAAATGGCTGACTCAGTGCCATTTAGTGGCTTCCTTCAATTACCAGGCGGTGAGATATCTATACTTATTTATGTTCGGCACATATAACGCGATTATCTTAGTCCTCAGTGGCAACGCTGTGATGGGCTTCAGGTAGAAGGTCTTCTATATGTAGTTGGTTACAGATGTCTATATGTTTTACCATTAGGTGGCCTCCTTGTTTGTCCCAGTAGTTTCGGGATGAGAATAGGGCTACGGTATCCCTTGCCTGTCGTAAGAGGCGAATAAAAGGCGCTTCCAGAGTTGTGGGTGGCAAGAGTGGGAGCTCGAACCGCCCAGCTAGCGGCCCCGGGAACGACGGCGGGATGTCTGGTCGCATACCGTCGTACGCACCAGACGGTGTGACGAGCGCCAAGCTCACCTAGGCGGAGCCCGACGGGGCAACGCGCTAAGAGGACTTAGGTTGCGTTTCTTTAGAAATCCCGGAGCCCTCAACGCAGTGCCGAGGACGGCCACCGGGGGGTTTTAGTGCGGTCAGAATCCCACATAGCCCTACGTCGCTCCCACGGCACCGGTTTAGAAGGTTTCCCCCTCGAAAACAAAAAATGCGGTGGCCTCCTCGTTTGTTTCTATTTCAAAAACTGATCAAAAATATTTTCTGTATAAACATTTTTGTTCTAAGTACGATTAAGTAACTTTCTTTTGGTAATAACTGCTTTCTCGAAGATAATTATTTTGGCCGCTGTCCAATACAGAAGTTATAAGTTATTATGTCTTCCTTATTATCAGTTAGTTATGCTATACTGGCTGTGCCTGCTACTTCTTACGCGTAAATCATTATATAATAACAAACTTTAAACCCATATTTTGTCTATCAGTCAGGTTAAGTCTTTTTATAATAAAGTCATAGACATCTATAATCAACCCCAGATAAGAGAGACCTACCTGAAATCGGCCATAGATGCGTTGCTACCAGGACTAAGCTGGAACGCCTCGGATAAGTGTGTCACTCTTACCACACTCTTCAAACCAGAACATAGGGTTTACAACTGCTGTTGTAAGGCAGAAATAGGTGTGGTGGTGGTGCCACCGGAGTCGAACCACCGAGGGTTCTACCAATTTCAAGTATAAATAGGTTCTTCGCCTATTTCTGCTTTGAAGGGTGTGGTAAGGGAGACATACTTTTCCGAGGCATTCCAGCTTAGTCCTCAAAGGTAGCGACGCATCTGCCGACCTCAGGTAGGAATATCTAATCCTATCTGGGGTTGATTAGTGTTCATGGGCAGCAGTAGCTTTACCATCAGGTGGACTGCATGCTCATCTACTCCTATATTATAAAAATAAATAATTATAGCTTAAAAACTAAAAACCACGCTTAAATCGTCACAAGGAAAATCGTTATCCAGATTTCTGACGATGAGGAGAATGGGATAAAACTATTAAAATCGTATATATGACAATATACGGTTCTTGATAAATGTTCAAAATTTTAAATTAATCGGACCGTTCAAAGTGGGTAAATAGGAATCGAGTTCAAAGATTCCGTTACATACATACATACAGGTCAAGCTAATAAAAGCGTGGTAAAAAGAAAAAAACACAACGCTGGTCATTATTTATATAATTTGTGGTAAATTCATGTTTTGACTAAAGGTTAGTGTACGTAAACGAATTTAAATTCATGATCACATTCTTCCAGAACTATTCCTTTGATGTTGCAATAAATAAAATGGACTTAAGACATCTGTGGGTATAAATAAAAATACAGTTGTTACTCGAATCACTAAAGATTGGAAAACATGGTGGCGGTCGTGCTCGTGCTGTCTCCCTCGCACGTTTTTAGAGTTCCGTACGTAATGGGTAAAAACGGAACTCTCTTTTGTTGTTAACGAGGAGGTAACTTTCAAATTATCGGTGCCGTAGGAGTGACACAGGGTATGTGCGACTTTTACCGCACTAAAACCCCCCCGGTGGCCGTCCTCGGCGCTGCGTAGAGGACTCCGGGATCTCCAAAGGAACGCAACCTTCCTTTAAGCGGGTTGCCCCATCGGGCTCCGCCCAGGACATGACGCTTGCCACACCGTCTCTTGTACATGACGGTATGCGACCACACATACCACCGTCTTTTCTGGGGTCGCTGGCCGAGCAAGCTTCCGTTTGCTGGGAATCGAACCTCGGACCACTCAATTGAATCCGAGTTTCAACCACTCAGCTATCTCTGCTGTGTACGCTAAAGGTCATAGGTTCTCTATATATAGCTCTACCCTGAATATGACCCAATTCGGGGCCAATTGTGTATAATTGGTGACCTTATTCCAGTTTTGGGTTCTGAACGGAATAATTTAGCGATATCTTCGTATTATCATACATTTTTAGGCAAAACCCTTTGTTATTCAATTGCGAAAACAACACCGCTATACCTTTTCATGAACCTTTTATTGTCCCACTGCTGGGCACATGTGTCCTCTCTGAATGAGAAGGATTAGGCCATAGTCGACTATGCTGGCTAATTTGTATTGGTAGACTTCATATATCTTTGAAAACTATTTTTTAAAGATTTCTCAGGTATGTGGTTCCTCACGATTGCCCCTGTAGTACCTGGACCATAATAGGGCTACGGTATCCCCTGCCTGTCGTAAGAAGCGACTAAAAAGGGCTTCTGGGTTGCGGGCGGCGAGAGTGGGAGCTCGAACCGTCCAGCCGAGGATCAACCCAGGGAAGGACGACGGTATGTGTGGCCGCATACCGTCGTAAATACCAGATGTGCGGAAGGAGCGTAAGCTTCTCCCAAAACAGAGCCCAATTAGAACATCGCGTGTAGAGGACTTCGGTTGCGTTTCGTCGTAGATCCCGGAGTCCTTAACGCACGGCCACCGGGTGGGTTTTAGAGCGGTAAGAATCCCACTGCACCGGGTACCTTTTGAAGGTTCACCCTCGTGAACAAAAAAAATCATAGTCCATCGCGCTGGCGAATTCATATTGGTAGACTTTACGTACCTTTGAGAACTTATCTTTATATATATATTTCTTATGTGCGTGTGTATGTCACTGAACTCCTCCTAAACGACTGGACTGATTTTGATGAAATTTGTTGTGTGTGTTCAAGGGGACTTGAGAATGGTTTAAATTCACAATTAAGTCCGTGTGAAAAGGTGTTTTAATTAATTTATAATTCGTGAGTAGTTGTTGATTTTGGGATGTTTCACATTGGATTCGACAGACTTCGCTACCATCGCAGTTTCAAATATTCTATCTATTTTTCAAACCCGTGGGTGATAAGGGTTGTTCACCCTTAACATTTTTTTATTTATGTGGCAACACAACGTTTGCCGGGTCAGCTAGTTTTTTATAAATCTCTCAGATATGCAGAGTTCCTCACGATGTTTTTCTTCACCGTGAATACCAGTATCGTTGAAGCGGCTATAATATTGAGTTTACGGTTGTTTGAGCTTCACATTGTGTTATTACGGAGTTTGATAAATGTTATAAGATACTTTGATTACTCAAGATAATTAGACTTTCCGGTAAAACGCGTCATGGGAGTGATTTTTTTATAATATAAGAGTGGCAGACGAGCATGCAGTCCACCTGATGGTAAGTGGCTACTGCTGCCCATGGACATCTGTAATCAACCCCAGATAGGATTAGATTTTCCTACCTGTGGTCGGCCACAGATGAACCGCACCCTAAGGACTAAGGTGGAACGCCCCAGAAAAGTATAGGAGTACCAGACAAGCATGCATTCCATCTGCTGGTAAGTGGCTACTGCCGCCCATGGACACTTGTAATCAAACCCAGATAAGATTAGATATCGGCCTGAGGAGGGCCACAGTAGTGCCGCCGAGAACTAAGCTGGAACGTCTGGAAACAGTATGTCTTTCTTACAACACCCTTCAAACCAGAACACAGCAACGCTTAACACTGCTGTTATAAGGCAGAAATAGGTGTGGTGGTGTTGCCGCCGGAGTTGAACCATAAAGGGTTCAAATAGTACCTTCAACTGGCCTATTGGTTAAGTGCCTGAAGGTATAAAGTAGGCCTTCATGTTAGGTTTAAAACACAGATTTTTATAAAATTAGTTAATATTAAATTTCTTTAAATTGAATCAAGGAAACAAATATTTGCTACAGCCGTCAATACTATCTTCGTTAAACCAATCTTTAGCAATAAAAGATTCCACCCCCAACCGTCGTTCAATTCTGTTGTTTTGACCTGAATTCCTTGCTTGCTTCAGTGAACCTAATATTGTTTACTTATTCACTGATATACAGACAGAAATGTAAGAAAAGTCTCCTTTTCTTAGAGCTAGTGATATTTAATTTCTTTATGTCTTGATATTAAATTTTATGTATTTCTTCCCAACAGCAGCTAGCTAAGTTTTTTTTATAATATAGGAGTAGCAGACGAGCTTACAGTCCACCTGATAGTAAGAGGCTACTGCCGCCCATGGACATTTGTAATCAACCCCAGATAAGATTAGATATTCCTATCTGAGGTCGGCCACAAATGCGCCACTACCCCTGAGGACTAAGCTGGAACGCCTCGAAAAAGTATATCTCCCTTACCACACCCTTAAAAACGGAACACAGCAGCGCCTAACACTGCTGTTATTAGGCAGAAATAGGTGTGGCGGTGGTATGATACGAAAATATATGGTACTTTGCTCGTTTATAACATCCACCCAATTATTTCTATCACATGAAAAGATTTGCAAAACCCCTCTCAAAGAAAATACCCTCGTAACAGTCCATAAACAAAGTAGTAGTTAATCTATCTTCACCCTTACGAGGAAACCGTTAATCTGTTCCCACCCTTAGATAAAGCCCGTAGAATAGGAGCAGGAATTTGGAGGAATTTATCCAAGCAATCTCCTTTTATAGCGCTGGGAATATGAAATTCCTCGTGCGTGGCCCAAGAAATAAGGCAATGGGGCCGATTAGAAAATATTGAAAAGAATTCCGGACTGGGAATTTGCTTTGTAATTAAGACTATAGTGGGAATTTGAAATGCGATATGTTTGAAGATTTTCTTTAGATCGTAATAATTTTAGTATGTATAAGAATGTTAGGTTCGACTTTGGAGATACTCACCTCCGCGACACCTATTTCTGTCAAACAGCAGTGTTAAGCGCTGCTGTGTTCTAGTTTGTGGTAAAGGAGACATACTTTTCGAGGCGTTCCAACTTAATCCTCATGAATAACAACGCATCTGTGGTTGATCTCAGTTAAGACTCTTAATTTGTTAAGAATTGACAACAGATGTCCATGGGCGGCAGTAGCCACTTACCATCAGGTGGACTTTTTTTTATAATATAGGAGTAGCAGACGAGCATACAGTCTACCTGATGGTAAGTGGCTACTGCCGCCCATGGACATCTGTAATCAACCCCAGATATGATTAGATATTCCCACCTGTTGTCGGCCACAGATGCGCCGCTACCACTGAGGACTAAGCTGGAACGCATTGGAAAAGTATGTCTCCCTTGCCACACCCTTCAAACCGGAACACAGCAGCGCTTAACACTGTTGTCATTAGGTAGAAATAGGTGTGGCGGTGGTGCTGCCGGAGTCGAACCACAAAGGGTTCTACCACCTTCAAGGACTGCATGCTCGTCTGCTACTCTGACAGTACAAAAAACTATGCTACCTTTTTTCCGCTTTACTCGCGTTCAGAGGGTTTTATTTATCTCTCGGGAACGGTTTCTTTTTGTGATAAAAAGTACTCTATGTCCTTTTCTGAACCCCTGACAACGCGTGTACAAAATTTCTAGACAATCGGTTATGCTAGGTGTGAATTGAAACAAACAAAGTTACATTCGCATTTGACGACCCGCGTGGCGGAGCGGTCACCATGCCGGTCTGACGCGCGAAGGGTCCCGGGTTTGATCCCCGGCCATACAGATACCTAAATGAAGAAATTAGATTTCTGTTTCTGGGTCTGGGTGTTTGTGTATTTGTCTATATGTGTGTTCATGGCACCCACGACACAGGGAATCCTAGTGTGGGGCTGTGAGTGTAGAAAGCGTTTATTATTTATCTATTGTTTATTTATAAGTTAGAATTATAGGCAGAAATAGGAATGGAGATCTGAGATCGATTAATCGAAGAATCGATCTTTTAGGCCAAAATCCAGTAATGGATTTAGTGAATCGATCTTTCATCCTATTCCTAGTAGTTGGGGAGCCCAAGAGGGGATTTCGGGAGTATCTCGAGCGCATCAGACTAAGATATGGGAGATACCTTACATCCTGTAGAGTATCCTAAGCCATAAATGAACTTTCTATGTCGGGGGGTTTGCACAGTCAAAAAAAAAGATCACTGGACATGCTCGATCATGGACAGTCAATTTTCTTTTTAATATAAAGGAATGCTATCTCACAGTGTTACTTATTAGCATGAATCCCTGGAAAATAATGATGTATCACAAACAAAAGGAAAAGGCTAATTTTTAGGAAAATACATTCTTCATACATTCTCATACTATTTTTTTTTCAAATCGTCCCAAAAACACCCAGCTAAATCGAAAAATATCCTATAACCTATTCTTCATTCAAACGTCTAATCTACACAATCGTATAGGTCCCAATGACGCTCGAGTTTCTACACATTTAGCATCATGGGTTCTCCTACCATAGAAAATCGATGTTTTCGAAGTTTGTCGAATTTAGTATAGACATTTTTGCTGACGGATACGTATTTCAGTGCTTGTTTGGTTCTGATTACTTTTTTCTCTATCTTCGCCCTTTTTAGCTGAAAAGATCGAAAATGGATTTTCGGAGAATCGATTCTTTGTGCCTGGATTTTTTTGTGAATCGATTCATTGCACTTCTATTCGAATTCGAATCATTTTTTTAAAAGAATCGCCATCCCTACTCAGAAATAGAATTGAGTGATAGTTCAGTGTTAAACGTATTTATTCTGCCTGAAATATTGACGATTGTGTAATGTTATATCTTAACAAACATTGAAGTTTGTGATTGAGTAATGAGAGATTCCGTTTGGATCCCATTACATGGGGTTGGGAGATGGATAAAGAGTTCCGTATGAATATCTACACTAATCTTATGAGGAAAACTTTGTTTGTTTGTTTGGATGTAATGAATAGGCTCAAAAACTACTGGACCGATTTTAAAAAATCTTTCCCCATTCGAAAGCTACATTATCCTCGAGTAACATAGGCTATATTTTATATGAAATATATTTGATAAATAGATTTTAAGGCGGTACAAAGTTTGCCGGGTCAGCTTCTCCATGATAAAATTAGTGATAACCTAGTTAGGAAACTCGGCCTTTTTATCGAGGGGTCCGAGGTTCAAATCCCAGGCAGGCGTCCCTGACGTTTCAAAATTTGAAATTAATTATCACTTGCTTAAACGGTGAAGAAAAACATCTTTAGGAAACCTATACTTCAGAAATCTTAAAAGAACGTTTTCAAAGGTATGTGAAGTCTGCCAATTCGCACTTGGCCAGCGCGGTGGACTATGGCCTAGTCTTTCTGTCTATTCGCTTGTTCGTCCTTTTGTCCGTCAGTCTGTCTGTCCGTCCGTCAGTCTGTCTTTCCATCCGTCGTTTTATCCCTGCGTCTCATTATTCGTAGTTATTCTGTAATTCGTCACCCGTTAGTTTGTCCCTCTTTTCGTCCACCCGTCTATTTGTTCGTCCATTCTTCAGTCCGTCTGTTCTTTTATCTCTGATTAATCGTTTGTCTTCCACACCTTCATCTGGCTTTTCGTCCAACCATTCGTTGGTCCTTCTTTTTGACTGTCTGTTCGTCGTGCCGTCTGTTCGCACGACCGTCCGTTAGACCATCCTTCTGTAAGTAAATTCGTTTCTGTCTGTCCGTGCCTCTGTCCATACGTCCTGCCATCTGTCCGTTAATCCGTTTCTGTATGTCAGTCACTCTATCCGTCTCTCTTATCCCTGCGTCTATTCATACATCCGTCCAACTATCTAATCGTCCATCTATCCATTCTTCGATACATCCAAATGTCTGTCTATCTGCCCATTAATCCATTAATCTGTCAGTCCGTCCATCCGTCATCCAATTTTATATCTGTGCCGATGTCTATACAAGATTAGAGGTTTATTTATTTGTTTAATCAAAGCTCACATAAATGTTATGATGAATCGATCATTTCTATCGATATAGTAACTCACTCGAGGATCAACGGATCAGCGCTTTGATGTTTAGTAATTTAAATGCTATAAATTAAATTTAGAAGTAAATGTTAATTTATATACTGCATATACGCTCTATGTGTTAAAGAAATGAGGTAACAAGTGAATAATGTTTATAATGGAAGGTAGGCTGTTCGTCTACCCGTCTCTATACAGGCTGATTATTTTAAAATGACCTTCAGGGCCAAATCCAAATCTATAAGGATTAACAATAAATGCTGAAGGGAGTCGAGGCCGATTTTGATAAAAACTAAAACTGCATCATTCGGTTTTTCAAATATCTTTTTACCAAGCCTGGAATCGAACGAGTTCATTTAAAATATAGTTCAAAAAACTAGAAAACACGCTTTTTCCACAATTATACTATTTACTGTTCCTTAATTGATTCCTAGATTGAAAATTTGAGTACGGAATCCTAAAAATCATTCTACAAAATGGCATTATAGATATAGATGGCTTATTTTATTTATAATTTTCTTGTATATTTTGTAAATAACTCCTCCTTTTTTTAGTTTATAGTTTAAAGTTTATTTTATTACTTATTTCCTATATTTAGTAATTATAATTGTAAATAACATAGACATAATATTTAACATCGAATAAAAAGTCTAGAAAAACTGATAAATAAATAATGCACATTATAAAATAAAATGTTTTGGTACATTTGAGTTATAGGGACATTTGAGATATAACATTATTATTTTTCAAAACTAAAAATCAATCTAGTAACTTTGCGTGAACTTTCTCTAAGGCGCTCGAACAATCTCGCCTCGAAAATCGTTAATCCTAAGGATGTTGATAAGGATAATGGCACAGAATTATTAAAATCGTGTATTGTCATGGGTTTTTGATAATTTTTCAAAATTTTGAATTAAACTGAACGTTCAAAGTGGATAGGAATCGGGTTAAAGATTCCGTTACTCTGTTACGTACATATATACATACATACAACCCAAGCTAATAAAAGCGTGTTAAAAAAACACAACCTGTATTATTCCGTCATCGGATAGTGTCAATTATAAGGATCAAATTCTGGGAAGCAATGTTATATGACAAACTAAAGGAAAAGCCAAATTTTGAAGAAAACACATAGGTACTCTGTCCGTCCCTCCTATATCCCTGCATCTGTTCCTACATCCGTCCAACTATTTGATTGTCCATCTATCCATTCTATAGTTCAGCCATTCATCCGTCAGTCTGTCCGTCCGTTTGTCATCCCACTTTATATCACACTAGCGGACCCGGCAAACTTTGTACCGCCTCAAAATCTATTTATCAAATATATTTCATATAAAATATAGCCTATGTTACTCGTGGATAATGTAGCTTTCGAATGGTGAAAGAATTTTTAAAATCGGTCCAGTAGTTTTCGAGCCTATTCATTACAACCAAACAAACAAACAAAGTTTTCCTCTTTATAATATTAATATAGATTAATGTCTATACAGGATTGGGAGTCTATTTATTTGCTTAATCAAATCTTACATGAATGTAATACCAATCGATCATTTCTATCGATTTATTAACATTCGTAACTCATTCGGGGATCAACGGATCGCTTTGATCTTTAATAATTTATGTACTACAGACATACAGTTTGCATTTTGCTAATCTAACCACTAAATTCAACAACTAATGAATCGTGAAAAAAAATGTACCATTTACGACTCCGGCGGCACCACCGCCACATCTATGTCTGCCTAATAACAGCAGCGCTGCTGTGTTCCGTTTGTAAGGGAGACATACTTATCCGAGGCGTTCCAGCTTGCTCCTCAGGGGTAGTGGCGCATCTGTGGCCGACCTAAGGTAGGAATATCTCTATCTGGGGTTGATTACAGATGTCCATGGGCAGCAGTAGCCACTTACCATCAGGTGGACTGCATGCTCGTCTGCTACTCCTATATTAATTAAAAAAAGGTGGTAAATTTCGTAGTTCGACTCCGGCGCCACCGGCATACCTATTTCTATATAATGACAGCAGTGTTAAGTGTTAAGCGTTGTTGTGTTATGGTTCAAGGGTCTGGTAAGGGAGACGTACTTTACGAGGCATTCCAGCTTAGTCCAGCTTAGCTCCTCAGGGGTAGGGGCGCATACAGATGCGCCCCTACAGGGGCGTACGCAGGGTACAGACCCTGCCTCAGGTAGGAATGTAATCTTATCTGGGGTTGATTATAGATGTCCATTAGCTATTTACCATCAGGTGGACTGCATGATCGTCTGCCAATATATTATGAAACAATTATAGATCTACCTGAGATTGGCTAAAGCGTCATTACCCCTGAGGTCTAGTTGGAACGCCTCGTGTCTCTCTTATCTCCCTTCAAACTAGTACACAGTAACACAACACTGCTACTATGAGGAAGGTGGTGCCTCCAGAGTTCTACAAAGAGGACCTTTAAGGTAGTATTAAGATCGTTTATTTTGGTGGTGTCTTCGTAGTTCCATAAAGGACAACTTTGGAAGATAGAGATTGGTTATTTCTGTTTTATTTTAAGATTTTAAGACTGTTTCTTTTTGCAGGAGGTCATGCCCAACACGGCGGGCAGCGGGTTCCAATGGGACAAGCTGTCGCCGGCAGAATTTCAGCAGTTGCAGGAGTTGGCCTCGTGTAAGTACCTTCTACCAATCCTTGGCCAGCGTTGACTATGGCTTAAACCCGTTTTATTTTGGGACGACGGTCCAGACCCTTGTATTGACCTACTAACTAGGTTTAATAATACAGACGTAGAAAATGCTCCACCTGATGGTAAAGCAGTTTTATGGACATCTGTTGTCAACTCCAGATAGGTTTAGAGTGTTATCCAGTGGTGGAGAAATATCGTCGGAGGCCCGTGGCGGAAAGTTGAATGGAGACCCCCAAAAGTGTGACCTTTTTTTTTCGCTTAGTGCACATTTCATAGATTGTTGGGCAGCAGTAGCCACTTACCATCAGGTGGACTGCAAGCTCGTCTGCTACTCCTATATTAATAAAAAAAAGGTGGTAAATTTTGTAGTTCGACTCCGGCGCCACCGGCACACCTATTTCTGCCTAATAACAGCAGTGTTAAGCATTGTGTTATGGTTGAAGGGCGTGGCAAGGGAGAGATAATTTACGAGGCGTTCGAGCTTAGTCCTGAGGGGTAGCGGCGCATCTATCCAACCGACCTTAGGTCTCTAATCTTATCTGGGGTTGATGGCATATGTCCATGGGCGACACTAGCGACTACCATCAGGTGGACTGCATGCTCGTCTGCTACTCTCATATTATTATTAAAAAAACTGTCATTTCTCAGGTAAGAATCTGACCTTACCTGGGATTAATTACATATGTCCATACGGTAGTCACTACCATTAGGTGGACTGCATGCTCGTCTTATACTCCTATTTTATAAAAATAAAAGGTTGATTCGCTCAACTGTTCGCTCAACTCGCTCAACTCGCTCAACTCGCTCAACTCGCTCAACCTATATTATAAAAAATCGTGCATTACACTGATTAATGTAATATTTTATTTTTGACAAATTGACATCCCCTTTAAATAAATGGTCACAAATGACCCAATGTTTCCACAAGTATCCATTTCAAGACTCGATTGGTTCGCAAATATTTGCGCCAATATAAAGCTATGTAACGTTGACCAATATTTGGTTAATTACTTAGCTTTATTACACTGAAAACGTGGGTAGGTAGGGACAGCCTTTAGGGTTCCGTACTCAACGGGCAAATTCGCTACCGATAACGCCAAACAATAGCGGTATCTTATATTCGATCCCCATTTATTTTCAACCTTTTTTATTTTTTGTATTTTTCGGGGTTCCGTACTCAAAGGGCAAGAACGGTACCCTATTACTAAAACTCTGCTGTGTGTCCATCTGTCACATGGCTCTCTGGAACCGTAATAGACTGGAACCTTTGTACTTCATTTCTATCTCTTCTGTATTGTTCTTTTTTTTGTGTACAAAAACTTATTAAATAAAAAAATTAAAAATAGATTGGCACTTGAAATTTTTACAGAGTATGTAGAACAGTGGTCGCTGTAAAAACAAGTAGGTACTAAAGATATTGTCCCCGTAGTCCCGGGACTAGAATAGGGCTACGGTATCCCCTGCCTGTCGTAAGAGGCGACTAAAAAGTGGCTTTCGGGGTTGCGGGCGGCAAGAGTGGGAGCTCGAACCGTCCGTATGCTACCCCGGGAAGGACGGCGGTATGTGTGGTCGCATACCGTCGTAATCACCAGATGTTGCGGGAGGAGCGAACGCTCCCCTAGGGCAGAGCCCGATTCGGGCATCGCGCTTGGAGGACTCCGGTTGTGTTCCGTTGGAGATCCCGGAGTTCTCCAACAAGCGCCGAGGACGGCCAGCGGGGGGGTTTTAGTGCGGTAAAAATCCCACATAACCCGACGTCGCTCCCACGTCGTCGGGTACCTTTTGAAGGTTTCCCCATCGAAAAGAAAAAAAAAAGTACGAAAGATATAATAAGTTGAAGAAACCGCTATTTTTCTTCGTTTTTAGGCTTCCGTACCCAAAGGGTGAAAACAGAACCCTATTACAAACTCCTCTGTCTGCCCGTTAGTCCATCTGTCCGTCTGTCACAGGGCTCTATATCCTAAACAAGTGTGTAGACAACACCTTTCTTAAAACCAGAAAATCTGGGGAAAATCTTAGGAAATCATAAGTAAGAAAGTTCCTTTAAGGAAACCCGCCCACTACCACCTAAATATAGCTATGACGTGATCCAAATAATCCGTAATGGATAAAGTTTGTTAAGACAACAATTTGTTTTCGAAACTATTGATCTTTATAAGGAGGTATATAAAATAAATGTGCGTCCGCGATTTCCATGTTATCTTTTTTATAATATAGGTAATATAGGAGTAGCAGACGAACATGTAATCTACCTGATGGTAAGTGGCTACTGTTACCCATGGACATCTGTAAACAACCCTAGATAGGATTAGATATTCCTACCTGAAGTCGGCCACAGATGCGCCGCTACCCCTGAGGACTAAGCTGGAACACGGAGAGTATGTCTCCCTTACCATACAATTCAAATCGGAACACAGGACTGAACACTGCTGTTATAAGGCAGAAATAGGTGTGGTGGGGGTGCCGCCGGAGTCAAACTACAAAGGGTTCTACCACCTTCAATAGATATATAGAAAATAGCAGATATATAAATGGCGAAAATAGCACTATATTACTTTACAAATTACTTAACAAAATAACAATTAAAAATAAATATAGTTCAAAAAACTAAAAAACACGCTTTTATGATAAAATTAACTAAAAAGTAGAAAATCTAAATGAAACTAGGAATCAATTAAGGAACAGTAAATAGTATAATTGTGAAATAAATCTACAAAGTTTGAACGAAATCTGGCCGTTTAAAGTGGGTCAAAATCGCGCCCAAAGAAGTCGGTTACAAACATACAAACAAACATACAAACATACAGGTGAAGCTAATAACAAGTAATAATTAATTTAAAAAATCAAAAACCCGACTGCACCAAAAAGGCTGTAGTAGAATTTACAAAAGCAGTGAAATAGGCATTTCATTACTTTTATCCAGAAAGCCAAATACAAAGTTTCATAGTAGGTGTCTGCTTCAAAAAAAAAAAAATGTTCAAACAATATTATCCTATTTTATTTTATCGTCGTAGTGTTCATTTACGCTATATAAAGAACCTATGTGTAAAATTCCAGCACGCTTAAGTTCAGCGGTTTCCCTTTGCGTTGATCTCTGGCACATCAACTCTCTCATTTAGTCAGACAGTCATCTCGATGTGTATATACGAGTATATATGTACTAGCTGACCCGGCAAACGTTGTGTTGCCATATAAATAAAAAAATGTTAAGGATGAACAACCCTTATCACTTAGGTGTAAAACAAATAGATAGTGGCCGATTCTCAGACCTACTGAATATATATATAAAATTTGGTGAAAATCGGTGAAGCCGTTTCGGAGGAGTACGGTCACTAACACGAGAATTTTATATATAAGATATATTATATAATGTATGTGTAATCTCCTCTTAATTTCCTTTATTTTGTCACCCTACTCGATAGGTTTGGTTAACTTTTTTAAAACGTGTTATTATTTCGCGAAAAAATTCACCATTTACGGTCTATAAAATATATAACTTCAGTAAATCAAAGTTTCGGTTATTATTTTACCTCGTTAGAGGTAGAATTTCATTATTTTTATCCAACAAGCCTGATACAAAATGTCATAGTGTTTGCTTCAAAATTGACGATAGTTCAAATGAACTTTTAACCCTTATTTTACCCTCTACGGGGTTGATTTTTCGGAGGGGGATAAATAAGTGCGTCCTTGTTCCTATCCAGAAAGCCAAATACAAAATTTTATAGTAGTTGCTTCAAAATTAAAGGATTTCAAAAAAACTGTTTTCCCCTATTTTACCCTCTTAAGGGTAGAATTTCCAAAAGGCCTTTCTTAGTACTTATTCAAGCTATATAGAGAACCTGTGTGCAAAATTTCAGAACTGTAAAGTCCTTGGTTTAGGCTGTACGTTGATTTCTGAAAAATGAAAAAGTCATTTAGTTAGTCAGTCAGTCAGTCACCTTACTGTTTTATATATATACAAATATGTTTTTATAATCTACATTTAATTTCCTTTCATTTGATACCCTACTCGATAGGTTCGGTTAACATTTTTTTTTAAATGTGTTACTATTTCGCGCCAAAAATCCGCCATTTTGTTTTTTTTTTACTAACACCTATCTAAGGACACTCGGGTCATTGAGACAAATATAATGACACTTTAACTGTTGAAATTCATCCAGCCGTTTGTTAGATCGGATCAAATAAAGAAAGACAAACATACAAGATACGCGCGAAAAACATAACCCTTCCTTGGCAGTCGGGTAAAAAGCGTGTAATAACATAGCAGTTAAATTACACTTCAATATTATTTTGCACTAGCTGACCCGGCAAACTTTGTACCGCCTCAAAATCTATTTATCAAATATATTTCATATAAAATATAGTCTATGTTACTCGTGGATAATGTAGCTTTCGAATGGTCAAAGAATTTTTAAAATCGGCCCAGTAGTTTTTGAGCCTATTCATTACAATCAAACAAACAAAGTTTTCCTCTTTATAATATTAGTATAGATAAATCCGCTGTTATAGGAGACGCCCTTACGCCCTTTGCTAAAGTTCGATTCTTAGGGCAGTTTCCGCCCACGATCAGCTAAATATAGCGGTGACGTACAAGATATTTAATGGATTCATACATTAGCCCTTATAAATCCTTGAACATATTTCTGGACCCTTGAAAGGCGGCGTCCTTGTGGTAGATCATCTGATCTACAGTAGGGCCAGATTTGAGGAAGGGCGGGGTTACCCGGGACCTCTACAAGGTGGAAGAACCCTTTGTGGTTCGACTGACGGCACCACCGCCACACTTATTTCTGCTTAATAACAGCAGTGTCAAGCGCTACTGTGTTTGGTTTGAAGGGAGTAAGGAAGACATACTTAAAGATTTAAAGATCTGAGGCGTTCCAACTTAACCGTCAGGGGTAGCAAAGCGACTTTGGCCGACCTCGGCTAGTAATCTTACCTTATCTGGGGTTGATAACAGATGTCCATGTGCGACAGTAGCCACGTACTATCAGGTGGACTACGTGCTTCTTTACTATTATAATAATTGAAAGAAAGAAAGAAAGAAAGAAACATTTATTCGGATAATTGCAACACAAATGAAATAATGTAGAGAGACAAAAAAAATAAAAATAACATAAAACAAAAGAAAAAATAAAATAAAAAATAAAACAACAACAAAAGGACAATAAAACGTACAATCAATTATTACAATAATATGTGTTGCAACGACCACGAAAAGGGACAAACTCAGCATGTGCCACGTGCAGGTAAACTGCGTCGTGGCTCAATTCGTACGAGTACGAGTCAATCTAACGATTCGTATAAGTACGAGTCAATCTCGCACATGGAGGATTCCGTACCACTTATGTTCATTATTTTTTTAATTTTATTATTTTCAACAATAATTAATTATATGACACAACAATAGATGGCGTTGGGGTGATGATGAATGATACTTAAACAACGTATAAAAAATTAAAATAATTATATTAAAATATGTTTTATGGTTCTTATTTGTATTTATTAGAATACTACTATACTATACTATAACTGTAGTAGTATAAATTTCATATGTATGTATTATTTAAGTATCTATTACGGTTCCGGAGATATAGCCCTGTGACAGACGGACAGACAGCGAATCTTAGTAATAGGGTTCCGTTTTTACCCTTTGGGTACGGAACCCTAAAAATGTGGTCTGGGATTCAAACCTGGGATTGATAGGCAGAGTTTCAACTACTAAACTATCACTACTTGTCTACGAAGTACTTCGGACATATTTTCGTGAACTCAGTAGAATAAGGCAATGCTCGAAGATTTTGGCCGTTTTCCAATATTAAATCAAGTTTTTTTCATAATTGGAAACTATTCGACCGTATTCGTTCGAATGGTGACCGCTCCGCCACGCGCTGACGCGCAAAGGGTCCCGGGTTCGATCCCCGGCCAGACAGATATCTAAATGATGAATTTAGATTTCTGTTTCTGGGTCTGGGAGTCTGTGTATTTGTCTATGTGTGTGTCCATGGCACCCACAACACGGGGAATCCTAGTGTGGGGCTGTGAGTGTAGAAAGCGTTTATTTATTTATTTATTTATTCTTATCGGGGGTTGATTACAATTCATGGGCAGTGGTCACTTACCATCAAGTACAATGGTGAGTGTTCTGAGTAACTGTTTGATCTGGTGCCTACGTCACCTTTCCTTAATCGCACCACTCGCCGAAGCATGAAGTTCCATCCACATCAACTGGACCCGTGGCGTTCCTCAACGGTTCGGTTTGAACGTTCAATTTTGCCGCGTACGTGTAAAATGTGGAATGAACTTTCTCCTGAGGTATTCCCTCAGGACTATGACATGTGGCTCTTCAAGAGGGTTGTAAAAAGAGCTCTCCTTCAAAGCCGGCGATGCATTGGCGACTCCTCTGGTGTTGCAAATGTCCACAGGCGACGGTGACTGCTTTCCATCAGGTAGCCCGTCTGCCTTATGGCTAGGTTACATATATATAAAAAGGTATTTTACATGCTCGTTAGCTTCTTCAATATTTTACAGTTTTAGCTCCTAAAATATGTTTGCAGTAAAAAGATTAATGTGTTTTCAGATTCCACGAAGAAACTTCAAGAAGTTCTCAATGAGTTTTGCGAGACCAAGAAACAGAGTCCTGATGGGGTAAGTAGCCTTTTTGGTCACTGATGGTAATATAACCCACAATGGTTCGACTCCGGCGGCACCACCGCCACACCTCTTTCTGCAATAACACCAGCGTTAAGCGCTGCTGTTCTGGTTTGAAGTGACATACTTTTCCGCGGCGTTCCAGCTTAGTCCTCAGGGGTAGCGGTGCATCTGTAGCCGACCTCAGGTAGGAATAACTTATCCTATCTGGGGTTGATTACAGATGTCCATGAGTCATCCATTACTTCAATATTATAGAAAAACACTCTAGAAAGTAACCCATGCCCAGCAGTGAGACATAAATACGAACAGAGTGAAAATAACTAGCGCTGAATCCAACCTAATTTACAAATGGCTGCCGGAATTTAATTTTGAAATTCAACCCTGCCACATACGCTCATTGCATTAAAGTTTGCGTTCTAGTTTAGTCACAAAACTTTGTTATATAACACCTGGGGTGAATAGATTAATCAACTACTTTGAAAGGTATGTGCAGTGATAACCTAGTTAAATCGGCCTCGATCGAGGTTCAAATCCCAGTCCTTTAATTTATCAAAGTTATTTGTCTATTAGAGATTAGTTATCACTTGTGTGAACGGCGAAGGTAAACATCGTGAGGAAACCTGCATACCTAAGAGATTTATAAAGAAAAATCTCAAAGGTAGTTGAAGTCTACCAATACGCACTTGGCCAGCGCGCTGGACTATGGCCCAATCCTTCTCATTCTGAGAGGAGACCGTTGCCCAGCAGTAAGCAACGGCTTTGAAAGCGGTAGAACCCTTTGCGATTCGACTCTGGCGGCACCACCGACACACCTATTTCTACCTAATAACAGCAGTGTTAGGCGCTGCTGTGTTCCGTTTTGAAGGGTGTGGTAAGGAAGACATACTTTTCCGAGGCGTTCTAGCTTAGTCCTGAGTAGCGGCGCATCTGTGGCCGACCTCAGGTAAGAATATCTAATCCTATGTGAGGTTGATTACAGATGTCCATGGGTGGCAGTGGCCACTTACCATCAGGTGGACTGCATGCTCGTCTGCTACTCCTATATCTACACTAATATTATAAAGAGGAAAACTTTGTTTGTTTGATTGTAATGAATAGGCTCAAAAACTACTGGGCCGATTTTAAAAATTCTCTCACCATTCGAAAGCTACATTATCCACGAGTACATAGGCTATATTTTATATGAAATATATTTGATAAATAGATTTTGAGGCGGTACAAGGTGTGCCGGGTCAGCTAGTTATAAAAAAGTGGGTATAACGGTTGGACAATGACATCGACGGCGACATAATTTTTAAAAACCAGAGAGCCTAGATATCGTACCTTAGACTCCCCTATTGAGAGGTCGTGACATTACTGAGACTGCATGCATGCAATTCCATGCAAAGTATGCAAGCAAACATGTCATTTGTTTGTATTAGTTTATAACTTTTCTCATTCCAATATTTATGAGGTGAGCTTTGTTCAATGGAATTTGAAATTTGAGGAACATTGTTAGAAATACAAGATGAGCGTCGCGGAGGTAACGTGGTCACGCAGTGTCGCGCAGAGGGTCCCGGGTTCGATCCCCGGCCAGACATATCTAAATAATGAATGTAGATTTGTTTCTGGGTCTGGGTGTTTGTGTATTTCTCTATGTGTATGTCATGGCACCCACGACACGGGGAATCCTAGTATAGGTCTGTAAGTGTAGTAAGTCAAAATGACTCGGAAAAGTATCTCTCCCTTACCACACCCTTCAAACCAGTTCCCTCAGTATGAGTTTTATGTTTTTACAAAAATGACCGTTTTTGTATTTGTCCCGTACATTTTCAATCAGATCTGATACAGTCCGCTAGGAGCGGTGATTGGAAATGTATGGGCAAATACGTAAACAAATACAAAAACGGTCATTTTTGTAAAAAAGTAAAATCTCATACTAAGGGTACAGAACACAGCAGCGTTTAACATTGCTGTTATTATAAAATAGGTGTGGCGGTGGTGCCGCCGGAGACGAATCATGGATTCTACCTTTTAAAACTCCATTAATTTTCCATCTAAATTTATATAACTCAAAGGTGACTGACTGACATTGTGATCTATCAACGCACAGCCCAAACCACTGGTCGGATCGGGCTGAAATTTGGCATGCAGGTAGATGTTATGACGTAGGCATCCGCTAAGAAAGGATTTTGATCAATTCTACCCCCAAGAGGATAAAATAGGGGATAAAAGTATCTATATGTATACATCTTCTTAGTTAATAATATTACTACGTAACGCGAACGAAGCCGCGGGCAAAAGCTCGTTTAAAATAAATCCAAAACATGACGTCCCATTAATGAGCGCTAAAAACAAAATTCCTAAAATCCCTTAATTCCTCATAAATATTTGCTCCAAGTCGAAAGAGATAGCGAATATGACGTCATAGCCTCTCGCTCTCCCATGACGTCATTGTAAATGGACAATCAATGTATGGAGTGTTTATGGAAAATCGGTTTTATGGGGTCGTGATAGGGTGGCTTTGAGGGTGGAGGGTGGTGTGTGACGTTTCGTGACGTAACTCGTGAGTGATTTCAGATAACTATTTTTATAGTAACCTGCTCTAGATAAGTTCTATTTTTGGTTTCGCGATTTTATATATCCAGTAATGGAGTATGGTAGATACTCTCACAGAAAAAGTCACTAAAATAATAATGATAAATAACTAAAATATATTACTTTCATCATCATCAACCCATTACTGTCCCACTGCTGGGCACGAGTCTCCTGTCAGAATGAGAAGGATTAGGCCATAGTCCACCGCGATGGCCAAGTGCGTATTGGTAGACTTCACATACCTTTGAGATTTTTTTTATAAATCTCTCAGGTATGCAGGTTTCCTCACGATGTTTTCCTTCACCGTAAGCAAGTGATAATTAATCTTAATAAGCACATAACTTTGAAAAATCAGAGGTGCGTGCCTAGTATTTGAACCTAGGACCCCTCGATCGAGAGGCCGAGTTTCTTAACCACTAGGCTATCTCTGCCTATAATATAAAATATATTATTTTCTACACAAATAATTGGCTTAGTATATTCCGGTAATTGAGGATTCCATGCATAGTTTTCATTATTTCTTCACTAGTTTTTGCCCGCGGCTTCGCCCGCGTTTAAAAGAAAATAATATAACATACTGACAAACATAAAACTGTAAATTCGTACCTTCAACTTTGCTAAAGATCATCACTTGATCAAATGCATAGTTTACGATTTAATCCTTACTAATATCGATTAAAACAATCGATGTTTTGGGTCCAAAATATCGATTCTCCGATTAATTGATCTTAGATCGCCATCCGTAGTTCCCGTGGGATTTCCGGGATAAAAACTATCCTATGTCCTTTCTCGGGTCTTAGACTATCTTTATACAAAATTTCATTAAAATCGGTTCAGTGGTGTGGGCGTGAAGAAGAGACAACCAGACAGACAGACAGACAGACAGAGTTACTTTCGGATTTATAATATTAAGTAAGGATTATATCGGTACAGGAATTTTTCAAATGGGCCGAATCCGAAACTATGTATAATAATTAGCAACAAATGCTGAAGATGCGATTTTAATAAAAAATAAAGCTGCATCAGTATTTTTTCCCTAGCCGGAAATCGAATGGGTTCAGTTTGAAAAAAAGCACACCTTGTATTATTCTATACATAGTGTTCTAAGGATCAAATCCTCGGAAGTAATGATGAACGACACCCTGTATATAGAAATAGCAGACGAGCATGCCGTCCACCTGATGACAAGTGACTACTGCCGTCTAGAAACATCTGTAATCAACTGTAGATAAGAAAAGAGACCTATTTAAGGACGACCATAGATGCGCCGCTACCGGACTAAGCTGGAATGTCTCGAAAAAATATGTCTCCTATACCACACCCTTCAAACCAGAAAACAGTAGCGCTTAACACTGCTGTTATTAGGCAGAAATAGATGTGGCGGTGGTACCACCGGAGTCGAACCACAGAGCGTATCTTTAAAGACTTTTATCAACCCGCGTGGCGGAGCGGTCACCATCCCGGTCTGAGAGAGAGGTCCGCAAAGAGTCCCGGGTTCGATCCCAGGCCAGACATATATCTAAATGATGAATTTAGATTTCTGTATCTGGGTCTGGGTGTTTGTGTATTTGTCTATGTGTGTGTCCATGACACCCACGACACAGGGAATCCTAGTGTGGGTCTGTGAGCGTAGAAAGCGTTTGTTTGTTTGCTTATCTATTCATCTATTTTATTTTGATGTGAAACATCTATAGCCGCACGTAAAACCGATTTCTGGCGTGGCGACGCATGCCGACGCATGCCGACGATGGTATATATATACAGTCTATATGCAGTAGTGTGTACGGTGTGGCGACGCGTCGCCATGCGCAATCGAATTCAATAAATAGTCATCGTTACCTGGAAAAAAATCGTAATATTTTATTTTATCATTATGACATATTTAGTTCCTATCACAATATGTTCTTTTCTGCATATTACTTTTACAAAATAATGTCGATGTTTCACATCTGCCAGGCGTCCCGTGACGGCTCACATTTTTTTTTATTTATCTCGCGCGAATATGTAAGCAATGCGCTCCGTGAGTTCTTATTCTGAAAATAAGTGAATATGAAGAATATGAGGAGTCTATTTACTTCGTTCGTATGGTAAATAACATCGTAAAATGTAACGAAGGGATAACATGAGATCTTCCCGCCGAAGCGACGACAAGAATATCCTTTTAGATAACATTCTACATACATTTATTTATTTATTCAGACTTACAGGGTGAATTTAATATAAAAAAGTATTTTCTTAAAAAAATGGCTTTTCCTGTAGTTTTTCATTTATCATTACTTTCCAGAATTTGATCCTTATAAGCGACACTATCCGATAATGGAATAATATGTGTTCTTTTTTTTCAAAGTGAACTCGTTCGATTCTCGGCTAGGGCAAAATATATTTTAAAAATCGAATGTTTTTATCAAAATCGGCATCGTGATTCCTTTCAGCGTTTATCGATAAACCTTATGTATTCGGATTTGGCCCTGAAAGCCCATTTGAAAAATTCACTCTGTATATTTACAATTACTAATTACATAAAAAAATTATCAAAAATAATAAATTGAACTATCGAAAAATAGAACTTATTCACAAAATTCTACCAGATCTAACGACTCGCACAGTTCGCAACGCGGGTCGCGAGTCATGCAGCTCGTTCAGATCAAACAGATCCATTGAGTTAATTTCACCTGATCTGTGATCCGGTTCAGAACTCCGGTTCAACCTTATGACTAGAGGTGAGGCGTATATACTGGAACAGGTTCAGGGACTAGGTATTTTACCGGACTAGGTCTGACCTAGTCCAAGTTTTAATATGTATCTAGTCCAAGAATAAGTACCTAGTATTTTATGGGACTAGGTGGAATAGGTTCAGGGACTAGGTAGTTTCCCGGACTAGGTAGTTTCTCGGACTAGGTAGTTTCTCGGACTAGGTAGTTTTTGGACTAGGCAGTTTACTGGACTAGGTAGTCTATCGGATTAGGTAGCTTATCGGAGTAGATAGTTTATCGGATTAGTTCCCGACAGGGTTTCCGTTTTTTCTCTTTTTTTGGTCGTCGCGCCATTTCATTACACGTTTAAGGCATAAACGAACTAGCTTCCTAGTCCAAGAATAAGTACCTAGTCCACACCAAATAGTACTAATGATACTTTATGGGACTAGGTGGAACAGGTTTCTGGATCACGTATTTTTAAATACTAGGAACAGGCACACCTAGTCCCAAATTTACCTAGTACAACCCATCTCTACTTATGACTCGCGATCTGGTCTGCAGGTCGCGCGATCTGTTTGTGTTCCCCAAGTCTAGAAGGATCGTAACATTCAATTACGAATTCGATCCTTAACAAAAATAGGCAGAAATACTTATATGAGTTGCTGCGGTAGCACTGAAGCTGAACTGTCAGTCGAGCTCTTATAGGAACTACAACGAACAGTCGTTAGCGTGATTCAGAAATATTTTCAACGCCATCTAGTGTGTGATAACAAAACGAAGTTTCAAATATTGTTGCGTCGAAGCTTGCCAAATGTCAACAAACCGTTACAAATTCAAACGTGTGGACAGAGTGTTTGACTTGGTTTGTGTAGCAAGCGCTTTTAGACAATATAATGGACTGTCGGTGGTTTAGCATGTCAAAGGGAAGTGCTTTATAGCGGTTAAATACAAATAACCATAAAACATATTTTAATATAGTTATTTTAATTTTATTATACGTTGTTTACCTATAATTCATCATCACCCCAACGCCATCTATTTTTGCGTTATATAACTAAGTATTGTAGACGTATCATTCATCATCACCCCAACGCCATCTATTTTTGTGTTATATAACTAAGTATTGTTGACGTATCATTCATCATCACCCCAGGACTATCTGGAGTTGATTACAATTTTTCTTTATAATATAGGAGTAGCAGACAAGCATGCAGTCCACCTGATGGTAACTCCTGCCACCCATGGACATCTGTAATCAACTCCAGATAGGATAGATATTCCTACCTATTCGGCCACAGATGCGCAGCTACCCCTGAGGACTAAGCTGAAACGCCTCGGAAAAGTATGTCTCCCTTACCACACCCTTCAAAACGGAACACAACAGCGCGTAACACTGCTGTTATTAGGCAGAAATAAGTGTGACGGTGGTGCCGCCGCGTCGAACCACAAAGGGTTCTACCAATATGTCGAACATTACGTCAGTCATTACCATCACATGAACTGCATCATTTCTACTTATAACATAATTCCCTACCTCTAATATAAAACTCACTAATCATTACTCGTCTTCCCAATTCCTAGTAATGATACCACAAAACAATAATATTAGCATAAACTAAACCTTTATAAAGATCAAGTTGTAATCAAGATGAAATACCGCCTCCAATTTGACGCCATGACGTCAGCCGGTTGCGTTGAATTGCGTTATTACACACTAGGCGTTCACTTTGAGTCGTCTCTCCACGCATTTTGAAGGAACCCTCTGTGGTTTGACTAGGCGGCACCACTGTCACACCTATTTCTGTTATAACAGCAGTGTTAAGCGATGTGTTTTGGTTTGGTAAGGGAGACGTACCTTTCCGAGGTGTCCCAGCTTAGTCCTCAGATGGAGCGGCGCATCTGTTGCCGACTTCAGGTAGAAAGGCCAACTCGAAGTAAACGGGTACTGACAGAGAACTGATGGCAGGGCCTGACGAAGACAACGTTAGAATTTAAAATACAATAAGTATTTTTGACAAAAGTATAAGTTGCGCTCGTGACGTCATTTCGTAACGACGCCAACTCGAAGTAAACGCATAGTACTGACAGGGAACTGACGGCAGGGGCCTGACGAAGACAACGTTAGAATGTTGATGGGGTCGCCACTGAATATTCATGCGAAATTATTGCTTGCCTTGCTAAGGCTTCTTCTGGGGGTATTTGTTCAAATTTGTCTTGTAGAATTAATTTGTTGTATATATTTTTCTAATGAAATAAAAAAAAAACATGGAAATGGAACTCATCTGCGGCCGACTACAGATAGGAGTCCCTAGACCCCCAGATAACATTAGGGGGGTAACATGCTATCTAGGGTTGATTATTGATGTCCATGTGCAGCAGTGGCCACTTATTATCAGATGGATTGCATGCTCGTCTGTTGATTATGTAATATAAAAGGCATAGGGCATTTCCCAAACTAAAGTAACTCAATTTAGTGTGACAAGTATTCTTTGGGCTTTATAAAAATATACTAGATGTCGTCAATCTATTATTCTTCCACTGCTGGGCACGGGTCTCCTTTCAGATTGAGAGGGGCTTAGGCCATAGTTCACTGCGCTGGCCAAGTTCGAATTGCTAGACTTCACAGAACTTTTTTGAAGAACTCTCATTGATGTTTTCTCATGATATTTTTCTTCGTCGTTAAAGCAAGTGATAATTAATTTGTAATAAACAGAATTTAGAAAAATCAGAGACTTGGGGTTCGAACCTTGGACCGCCAGATTGATAGCACTTATATTAAGCTACGTTATCAATGCAGTAAATTATATCATTAGCCGACGGTCGCTTTTCTATACACCTTTAACATTCACAAAGTGTCCTTTCAACACCACAAATCCTGTTTCATCCTTACTAATATTATAAATCCGAAAGTAACTCTGTCTGTCTGTCTGTCTGTCTGGTTGTCTCTTCTTCACGCCCAAACCACTGAACCGATTTTAATGAAATTTTGTACAAAGATAGTCTGAGACCCGAGAAAGGACATAGGATAGTTTTTATCCCGGAAATCCCACGGGAACTAGGGATGACCATTTAAGATCGATTAATCGGAGAATCGATCTTTTGGACCCAAAACATCGATTATTTTAATCGATATTAGTAAGGATTGAATCGAAATTAATAACGATCGAATCGTAAACTATGCATTTGATCAAGTGAAGATCTTTAGCTAAGTTGAAGGTACGAATTTTCAAATCTAAGTATGTTAGCATATTATTTTATTTTCTTTTAAACGCGGGCGAAGCCGTGGGCAAAAACTAGTTCATAATATTTCCGCTAGTCATACGTTAATGGATGATTTCAACCACCTTTTTATGTAACGTCGTCATCGTTGCTGTATCAATGTGAGCCAAGTATGAATTTTGACTTCCTAAATTGGTAGTCGAGGTTTCAAATCTCACAGACTTCCAAAATTTACATGCTGCTTGGTATATCTCTTACGAATACGAATTTGATTAAGCGACAAGGAACTGACTATTAATCTGCTTTTGTTGGTCCATTATTGGCTTACTTTGTTACAATATGACCAATCAAAGGTACAGTTTTACAAGTTTACAAAAATATAGTTTGGTGGTACGGAATCGGTTTGCTAATCCGACTTGCACTTGGCGATTATTCCGTAAATTTAGTACCATATTAAAGACATATTTGTCACTTATATCGCGCTAACGTCTTCCATTATATCCCCTGTGTCGCTATTAATGCACTTCCTTATCTGCTATTATGTTACTATGCCAGGGGATTGAGGGTCATTACCCTGTTCACTATGACAAGGAAATTGCGCTTTGTGTTTGTGGAGCGATTTATCTTTATTATTGTGTTGATGATCTTATTTCTGGTAATAATGGATGTTGAAGGACTGTAGACTTCTATTTTTATAATATATAAGTAGAAACCAAGCCAGTCCACCTGATGGTAAGTGGCTACAACCGCCTATAGACTGTAATCGATCCTTAAATAAATAGTGCTTTACGGGGCGGGTGCTTAGTGGGCGGTACGAAGTTTGCCGGGTCTGCCAGAATTATATAAAAAAAATATATGCTCCTGTGGACTAAGGTAGTTAACCACTCTCATTAGACCAAGGTCAATCAAGAAGAAACCAACTAATCAATATTCATGTCCTATTTATATGTACGTTACGACACCATTACTGAAATGAATTTATTGATTGTTTCTTTGAAGTATCACTCACACATACATAGATACAACACTCTTGGTAGAACACTCTGTGGTTCGGCAGCACCACTGTCACACCTATTTCTGCCTAATAACCGTGTTAAGCGCTGCTGTGATCTGGTTTGCAGGGTGTGGTAAGGGAGACATATTTCCGAGGCGTTCCAGCTTAACACACAGCGTAACAAAAATCGTTTCACCAACTTCCCTCTCCAAATATAACTTTAAAAAGAACATATTCCAGAGCTGTCCTCTTTAAAGAACAAAAACTATGAATGAAAATTCGTTCATTTCGTACGAAAATCCATAAATTTATGTACACGTATGAATTTTACATAAGCAGCATTGATTTTGTATTCACAGAAACACGTGTACAGCGGCGCCTCTAATTAAATATTCATAAGGGCTTCTGTCCTTCGATTTGATGCAAGGTGCTTTATAAAATAATCAGTAGTGAGGCGCTGTTTTACGTATTATTAGTATCTTTTTAATAGCCCTTAAGGGCATAAGCCTCCTTTCAAAGTTTTTGTTGAACAAGATATATAGCAGAACGAGCTTTTGCCCGTGGCTTCGCTCGTGTTACGGAGTAATATTTTCTTCCCCTATTTTATCCCCTTGGGGTAGAATTAGGGGTAGAACATCTACCTGCATGCCAAATTTCAGTCCGATCCGTCCAGCGGTTGGGGCTGTGCGTTGATAGATCATTATATAGATTTAGATTGTAGCAAATTTTATATTATACTTAATAAACATTTATAATTCTATCTATCTATCTATAAGAGCTTAATATAATTGTAAATGTTACATAATTTTACGTAATTGTACATTTGAAAATTTTAGAAAACTAAAAATAAATAAATAATTAATAAATAAAAAAGAAAAAAATATTTATTATTATTATTATTTATTTATTATTTATTTATTTAAAAAAGATTCTTTGCAAAATTATTTTTTAAATTCAGCTTGCTAATAACGATTGCCACGACTATTTCTGCCGATTAACAGTAGTGTTAAACGCTGCTGTTTTATGATTTGGAGGGTGTGGTAAGGGAGACACTTTTCCGAGGCGTTCCAGCTTACTCCTCAGGGGTAGCGGCGCATCTGTGGTCGACCTCAGGTAGGAATGTCTAATCCTATCTGGGGTTGATTACAAATGTCCATAGGCGACAGTAGCTTACCATCAGGTGGACTGCATGCTCGTCTGCTACTCGTATATTATAAAAAAAAACTCAGATAGGATTTGAATCCTACCTGAGTTCGGCCACAGATTGCTACGAGTATCTATGAGGATTAGAATTAAGAGAATTACGAAGTCTCCCTCATTTCCTATTTAAAGTCCTTTTAAAGGCACGTTTTCATTCAAGATTTATTTCAACGTGAATTAAATTCTATTACCGCTCACATTCAGATCTGACATTAACTGACCCAGTGGTATTAAGCTGACCCAATAATATTATAGTAGCTGCAATGCAGGTCCTAATGAGTGACGTCAGTACTTTGAATAAGCTTAAAGGTAGCTTGTCCTTTCAAAAGCACATATTGTAATTAAATTGGCTGCTGTACTTTAAAAAACTTGACTGAACTATTAGGTACTTAAATAGTATTTTAAATAAATAAACAATATTTTCTAGGTGGTAGAATCCTTGTGGTTCGACTTCGGCAGCACCACCTCCACACCTATTTCTGGCCCATAACAGCAGCGTTAAGCGCTGCTATATTCTGGTTTGAAGTAAAGTAGACATACTTTTCCGAGGCGTTCCAGCTTAATCCTCAGGGGTAGCGGCGCATCTGTGGTCGACGTCAGGTAGGAATGTCTAATCCTATCTGGGGTTGATTACTAATGTACATGGGCGGCAGTAGCTTACCATCAGGTGGGCAGCATGCTCGTCTGCTACTCCTATATTATAAAAAAAGACTCAGATAGGATTTGAATCCTACCTGAGTTCGGCCACAGATTGCTACGAGTACCTATGAGGATTAGAATTAAGAGAATTACGAAGTCTCCCTAATTTCCTATTTAAAGTCCTTTTAAAGGCACGTTTTCATTCAAGATTTATTTCAACGTGAATTAAATTCTATTACCGCTCACATTCAGATCTGACATTAACTGACCCAGTGGTATTAAGCTGACCCAATAATATTATAGTAGCTGCAATGCAGGTCCTAATGAGTGACGTCAGTACTTTGAATAAGCTTAAAGGTAGCTTGTCCTTTCAAAAGCACATATTGAAATTAAATTAGCCGCTGTACTTTTTTTGATAATATAAGAGTAGCAGTCGAGCATGCAGTCCACCTGGTGGTAAGCTACTGCCGCCCATGGTCTTCGCAATCCCCAGATAGAGATATTCCTTCTTGAAGTCGGCCACAGATGCGCCGCTACCCCTGAGGACTAAGCTGGAACGCCTCGGAAAAGTATATAGCAGCGTTTAACACTGCTGTTATGAGGCAGGAATAGATGTGGCGGTGGTGCCGCTGGGGTCGAACCATAAAGAGTTTTGCCACCTTCAAACTTACACGTACTTTAAAAAGCACGACTAAACTATTAGGTACTTAAATTGTAGTGTGGTAAGGAAGACATACTTATTCGAGGCGTTCCAGCTTAGCCCTCAGAGTAACGTATCTGCAGCCGACCTCAGTTAGAAATTTAATCTTTGCCCCTGTAATTTCGGGACTAGAATAGGGCTACGGTATCCCCTGCCTGTCGTAAGAGGCGACTAAAGCAGGCTTCTGGGGTCGCGGGTGGCAAGAATGGGAGCTCGAACTACCCGGCCAACGGCCCCGGGAAGGACGGCGGTATGTGTGGTCGCATACCGTCGTACGCACGGTACGTGGCGAGCGTCAAGGCCACCTGGGCGGAGCCCGACGGGGAAACGCGCTAAAAGGACTCCGGTTGCGTTCCTTTAGTGATCCTGGAGCCCTCTACGCAGCGCCGAGGACGGCTTCCAGGGGGCTTTAGTGCGGTAAGAATCCTACATAACCCTGCGTCGCTCCCACGGCACTGGGTACTTTTTGAAGGTTTCGTTAACAAAAAAAAAAAGGAATCTAATCTTATCTGGGGTTGATTACAAATATCCAAGGCGGCAAAACTTACCATCAAGTAGACTACATGCTTGTCTGTCCTATAAGACATAAAAAGATAGATATATGTTATTTAAGAGAAACAAGTATTAGTAATGGAAAAACGTAGACAAACTCATAGTTACATGGTAGTGACGTGTAAAGTTTTCCTGCCATTTTTTCCTACTATTATGACGTATTCACACTCTCGCCAAGGTCACTAATGTTACGAGTACGATTGTTCTTTCGGTTCGATCTGATTTTAAGCGAATATTGTGGTATACGTATGTATTATATTGGAATACTAGCTACGCGGTAAACGTTGTGTTGCCATATAAATATAAAAATGTTAAGGGAGAACAAACCTTATCACTTAGGGGTGTGAAAAATAGCTAGTAGCCGATTTTCAGATCTACTGAAAAAAAATTTGGTGAAAATCGGTAAAACCGTTTCGGAGGAGTACGGTAACTAACATTGTGACACGAGAATTTTATATATAACATTTTTCAAATATTGTTTACATAGGTTAAATATACAGAAAAGACGCTTTTTACACTCACAGCCCCACACTAGGGTTCCCTGTGATGTGGGTGCCATGGACACACACAAAGACGAATACACAAACACCCAGACCCAGAAAAGATATCCAGATTTATTATTCACATGCTGTATTCCCGGGAATCGAACCCGGAATCCTTTACGCATTACACCGGTACGGTAAACGCTCCGACTCGTGGGTTATACGTAGTTAAAAATATAAAAAAAATATTCGTGTGTATTTATTTACTAAATCCACAGCTTATATTAAATTAAAGTAATATACATATTTCTTACGTGCGTGTGTATGTCACTGAACTCCTCCTAAACGACTGGACTGATTTTGATGAAATTTGTTGTGTGTGTTCAAGGGGACTTGAGAATGGTTTAGTTTCACAATTTAGTCCATGGAAAAAGGTTTTTTTAATTAATTTTTAATTCGTAAGTAGTTGTTGATTTTGGAATGTTTCACTTTGGATTCGACAGCTATTTTTCATACCCCTAAGTGATAAGGGTTGTTCACCCTTAACATTTTTTTATTTATATGGCACTACAACGTCTGCCGGGTCAGCTAGTATTAAAGTAATAGTCAAAAAAGGGATTTACATTTTACGATATACTAGTACATGTTGAGAAAACTTCGATAGCGTGATTCAGAATATGTGTAGCGCCATCTATTGAAGAGTCGCGGGAACTCGCCACATTAAGCGCTGCTGTGCTATAGATTGAAGGAAGGCACTCATAGGAAGCGTCTTAACTACAAAATAAAACCTTTTTTTTTATAATATAGGATTAGCAGACGAGCATGCAGTCCACCTGATGGTAAGTCCATGGACATCTGTAATCAACCCCAGATAGGATTAGATATTCCTACCTGAGGTTGGCCACAGATGCGTCGCTACCTCTGAGGACTAAGCTCGAAGGAACGCCTCGGAAAAGTATGTCTCCCTTACCACACCCTTCAAAACGGAACACAGCGGCGCCTAATACTGCCGTTATTAGGCAGAAATAGGTGTGGCGGTGGTGCCGCCGGAGTCGAACCACAAAGGGTTCTACCACCTTCACCCTGTATTCCAACTTAGTTCATATACTGCACGCTTTCCAACTACCACATTAAAAATGTTAACAAGTTTCTCTTTTATTTATATGTATTGTTAACTTTTAAACTTTCGAAGAGAGTGTAAATCTACCCTTACTCACGTCAAAACATACGTTTCTATTAGAGAGCTTTTTGTTCAGTAATGAGGAGAAATGTGCCGAGCGAGACAACTTTAGTTTAGTACACTGTTTGAACATGTTTTGAGGACAGTATTTTTTAAAGTATGTATAATCAATACACACCTATTCTGCCTTATAACAGCAGTGTTAGGCGCTGCTGTGTTCCGGTTTGAAGGGTGAGGTAAGGGAGTCAGACTTTTCCGAGGCGTTCCAGCTTAGTCCTCAGGGGTGGCGGCGCATCTGTGGCCGACCTTAGGTAGGAATGTCTACTCCTATCTGGGATTGATTACAGATGTCCATGGGCGGCAGTAGCCACTTACCATCAGGTGGACTGCATTGCTCGTCTGCTACTTCTATATTATAAAAAAAAAATCATCAACAGCCCATTACTGTCCCACTCCTGGGCACGGATCACCTCTCATCCTGAGAAGGATTTCGCCATAGTCCACCGCGCTGGACAAGTGCGTATTGGAAGACTTCACATACCTTTGCGATTTTTTTTTATAAATCTCTCAGGTATGCAGGTTTCCTCACGATGTTTTCCTTCACTGTTTAACAAGTGATAATTAATTTCTAATAGGCACATAACTTTGAAAAATCAGAGCCTGGGATTTGAACCTCGGACCCCTCGATCGAGAGGCCGAGTTTCTTAACCACTAGGCTATCACTGCTTTTAAGGACAATTCTTCAATTGTCTGTTCGAGAGGTTAAGTATATTATGCCCAAATAATAATAAAATTCACGCTGTAAAGGGGTTGAAATATCTACGGGCCGACCCTTCAATAATTTATACCTTTGAAGGAATATTTCAACTCAAATTCTTTTGTAGGGCCACAACGAGACCCATAAATAACTGAATATCACTTACAACCCTTATTTCAGCCCTTTGTAAAGGATTTACAATTGGAATTGCTACAATCTATCACGGATAAAGTCGAAATAGATTTTCTTTGCGCTTTTAGGGTTCTGTTGTCTAAAGGTAAAATAGTATACTATTAGTAAGCTTTCGCTATCTATCCGTCTTTCACAGGGCTCTATCTTTTGAACTGTAATAGATAGACTTAAAATTTTACCTACAAGTAATTTAAATGTATGGTTCGACTGGATATAAGCATATCTGCGTTTCAGTGGAAAAGTGTTGATGACTGATTTACATATGAGGCGACCATAGCCCTCAAGAGTCGCAACGTATGGGATCGGCTTCAGGTAGAACCCGTTCTATATGGACACAGATTAATATAATAACAGGTACATCACTCCCATACAAAAGCGAAAATACCTACGCTATAATAGCCTACAAGATAAACCGTAATAGATAGACACTTGATTTTTTTACAGACGATGCATAATGATGGTCGCTATAACAACAAATACTAAAAATTAATAAAACAAATATAGTTCAAAATACTAAAAAACACGCTTTTATGATAAAATCAACAAAAAAGTAGAAAAGGAGTGTTTAAAAAAAGATCGAGCGTCAGAACCCCACGGCCCCATCGTCTCTACACCAAACGGCAGAAATATATAGTCTCGACTGAGACTAGCATATTTCTGCAGCTTGCGTATTTCCGTATCGGTAGCCACAACACCAGCTGCCCTAGAAGATAGTTGAAGATGGGATGGTGCCATTGTGTCGACACACGTAGCATCCCACACAAGACACCTCCCATTCTTCCAAGGAATTAAAGTCAAGCCGTCAGGCCTCTTACCATCGTCTCGTACAACACCGTTCGGCTCTAGTTGTGCCGGTACGTTGACGGTAGCAAGAGCCCTGCGGATGACATCATTGAGGGCAGCATGGCGCGATTGGCGACCGGCGCTACGACGACAAGATAGGCCGTGGTGTCCCAAATGGTCTACCTGAACTCCACAAGGGCAACAATGTGGATGAATTAAAGGTAAACCTAGTCGCAAGCCGATAGCAATGGTAAATGATGTATTGTCTAACACTGACCCTAAGTTGTTGGACGGTGTTGCATGAAGCCAAAATCCTGATTCCTTAACAGAAAGGGCCAGGAGACGAGCACGCTCAGCAGAACTGACACTTGAGTTTACCAATGAGGTGTGTGTTATTCTGCAAAGCGGCTCGTCCCAAAGCCTTTGTACATTCAGATCTACAGGTAGAGATACACCTGGGCAAGCTGTGTGCCAAGCATTCCTGGCTTCCTCACAGTACGAGATTTCTGTAAGACCTAATGAAGAATTCGTTATTTTTTGGAAAAGAGAACTCGTACCGTGCACAGAAGACAGGAATGCCGGTAAAGCAACGGATGTAGCTTTCCTGATACCAAGACCTCCAAAACGTATAGGTAAAGAGGCCTGGGACCAAGATCTATCATCCAAATTGCAATTCCTAGATTGAAAATTATTTTCTACTTTTTAGTTGATTTCATCATAAAAGCGTGTTTTTTAGTTTTTTGAACTATATTTATTTTTCCTTGACACCTATATTTCACAGATTATATCGTCCTGACAAACTTTTTTGACGTGACAACGTCTTAAATTAGGTTGCGGCTGGGAGTCACTTATGAAAAAGTGTAACGCCCGGTAACGTTACGATGAGTCACCGAACGAGAGAGAGGCCCGCCGAATGCCTTGCGTCTCTCTCCCACTCAACTATGATCGGTCTGCCGCGCGCGCAGCACTAGAGAATTAGGCGCATTGAATCGGCGCATGCTTGTGTCTCTGTCTTTGTCTTTCTCGAACGTTCTTGGCGTTGGAAAAACAAGAAAGCGTCACAATACAAGTTCACACGTGTGGTTAAAGTATCGTCAGCTGTGTCTGTAGTGAAAATATGGAGTGCTTAGATTCGTCATTTATCATTTACAACAACTACAACAATAAAGGTAAATAATTGTACACTGATATTTCATTATCGTAAACTATGATTGATTGATTAATTGTTAGATTGACACAAAAGTTGAGAAACTGAGTTTATAGGTTATGTCATACTATTGATAAATGTTGATAGTGTTAAGTAAATTATTAGTTTAAAATTAATTAATTAATTAATTATTATTTTACAAATTTCTTTTGAAAAATGCAACCATTCCATCAGTATTTTCATATGACGTTGTCACGTTCAACTATCGTCAGTAAACCGACTTTACAGACAACCGATTTTTTTTTTTATTCGTTGTTACTTGACTATATATCGATTGGTAAACTGACATCATCGCAAAATAGTTCTAATTATCAGGAATGTTTTAATTTGTTTACAATTTCTTAAAATTCGCCACTCTGTATCTAAAATCGCTAAAAAAATATCGGGATAATTTGCATTCTCTAAAATCGTGAAAAAATCTATGCATTTCGGTATTTCGGTAGGATATGGCCAATATCGGTAGAAATACCGAAAATCGGTAGCTTCAGTTGTATCGTCGACGATACGCCGAGCGGTAGGCAGGTAACGCGTCGCTTTGAGCGAGTGACGTAGGCCTGATATGGAGTTGTTACAGATGTCCATACGACAGTGATTAAAATCTTACCTTACAATCTATACAACTTACCATCAGGTGGACTGCCTGCTCGTTTGCTACTTCAGTGTTAGAAGAAAAAAAAAAGTGTGTGTGTGTCAGCTACGACGCACGATTGGAGTTTACTCCTTACGAATGATAATTATGATATATATCGAATAGAAAAAAAGGGTAAATGAACGCATCTGCTAAAATGATAAGAGAAACAAACATATACGCAGGCGCGCAACACACACGTACAAACATACGCACACATTCAACTCTCAGACTGGAGGTAGTGAACTATACAGTGAGACTACGAAGTATCGCGCAAAGAGGAGACCCCGAGAATGAGATACGCTGTGTAATGTATTCCATCTCATTTTTTTACACGTTCAATCCTACAGATATATATGTTTGTCTCTTTCTACGTTACGCCTCAACTTTTCGTGTTACACTTGATTTTACTCCTCATAAAATTTCCGTACCGGGCCTTATAACTCAAATCGTTTCTTAAGGAGTAAACTCCAAAAACCTAAGTACATTGGACTGTATATAAATCAGACATATTTTCTGTTACACTATAGTACCCATCGCTTGTATAATAAGATGTTTTATACTACCCGCAGTTTGTAAAATAAATGTAAGATTGCAACCCGCCGATCGAGTTAGTCCTACTCCGGTAACGGCGAGAGGCATCGTGTCGCAAGCGCAAGAATTAATTAATAATAAATAAATTAATTAATTTATGTTAAACATTTATACAAAACATATTAAATTAATTAATTACATTTAATTAATTATTGATAATTTTTGTTCCAGGACATTGACTATGAGGGTTTTCGGTGGTTCCTTGATACTTTTCTGGAGGTGTCAACGCCCGATGAGCTGTCCAGGTAAACATTCTATATTCAAAATCTAAAGCTAGCTCCAAAGCATGGCTAAGTTATAACGACAGAACATAGTATAAATAGAGGAGCATAGTCATAGCCAAAAGAAGAAGGTGAGCTCAATCTCCTCCCTACCAAATTTTGAGCAAAAGACCGACCTGGGATTTTTGGTATTCAATGCCGTCCCACAAAACTGCTTTATTTTGTTTAGACTAGAATGAAATCAAAACCGAAAATCCTTGCTGTAATCCAAAGATAGAGAATACCGCCCTACCGTCCCATCCAACTAGAATACATCAACAGTAGAACCCTTGGTAATTATTTTGAGTAAAGAGTACTGGGTACGTCAAGTAGCTAGCTAGCTAAGAGCCAGAGTGCCATCCTATACTATAACAAGTGGAACCAACGGTATCTTATATTCAGTAACACAAAATTCTCAATTCTAGGCATCTGTTCCTGTCCTTCGTCCGGAGGGACAAAAGACCAGCTCTTCGGGAGATGGCGGCCGCCAGCTCCGCAGCCGCCTTCGCTGCTGTCACAGCTCATGGAGAACATCAGGTACCTTTCCAAAATATTAAAATGGACTTCGTAAAACTTAGATGTTTTTTTTGTAATCTTATAGGAATGAAGTTTTTTTTTATAATATAGGAGTAGCAGACGAGCATGCAGTCCACCTGATTGTAAGTGGCTACTGCCGCCCATGGACATCTGTAATCAACCCCAGATAAGAATATATATTCCTACTTGAGGTCGGCCACAGATGCGCCGCTACCCCTGAAGACTAAGCTGGAATGCCTCAGAAAAGTATGTCTCCCTTACCACACCCTTCAAACCGGAACACAGCAGCGCCTAACACTGCTGTTATTAGGTAGAAATAGGTGTGTCGGTGATGCCGCCGGAGTCGAACCACAAAGGGTTCTACCACCTTCAAGTTGCAAACGATTTTGCAGTTTACCTAACGGTAAATGTTACTCATGGACTTCTGCAATTTCCCCACAATTATGGTACGTCTAGAGCATATACATACATAATACCGGGTGAATTCTGCACATTGAAGACAACGTTATTATATCATGTGAGGCGGCCCGTGTCTGACACGTTATATGCCTGTAGATATGAATGTGACACTATTCACTATCGATCATCTGTTAACTAAACCCTCTTAATTCCCAGGGTAAACTGAGCTTAGCATCCAAAATCCATGGGTTGGCAGAACGAATACAACAGCTGGGGAAGAGTTCTGGAGACTCCGTGGATGGCAGCGATAAGGGATCAAGAAGCAGAACTGGTAAGAACATTAAGTTTGTATAAGTCGCTGATCTGATGAGAAACGGGTAAATTGAAGGCCTTCCTGAGGTTGGCTATAGATTCTACTTGAGAGGATTCAGTTATAACGCCACATGTACTTAGAATACCTCGTCTAGACATAAGGCAGAGATCTTATCACACCCTTCAAATCAGAACACAGCTGCGCAACAGTCATGTGATGACTAATGCCTATGTCACAAAGTGTCTTCACCGTAACATCACTTCTCACTTCTAAGGATTCTTTTCTGGTCTTCTTTCTTACCCTTTTTGAAGATATTTTCTTTTCTTTTCTACTTTATTTTTCTTTGCTAATGTTATTCTAATGTTCATCTCGTGCTCTCGTCACGGTTATCCACAGTTCATAAGTTTCTTCCACATTTCTACTTAAGTTTTCTATTTATCGATATTCTTTTCTTGTTTTTTTATGTCCATCAAGTATTCTCCTAATATTCTTCTATAATTCTTCTTGTATTCTTATAATATTCTTTTAGAGTTCTTCCAAGGTTCTAACACAACATTCTGTCTTCCAGGCAGCGTCCACCCAATGTTCACGGTGACGACGAATCCGTCGTATTCGTCGCACGAGCTGTGCCTCGGCAGGAACGAGACGAGCCCCAGCCACAGCCAGATGTCCAGGAACTCCAGCAGGAAGAGCAGCAACTCACTCAGGGTGAACCAGTCTACTAAGATTGAAGGTGGGAGAAGTTTCCATACTTGATCCTTCTGTCATTCTTTGATGGTCTACTGTTGGGCACGGGTCTTCTCTCCCTTTATCATCATTAATTATTTATCATCGTCATATCCTTATCATTTATCCTTCATCGTCACTTACCATTCATCATCATCATCATGAACTCTTTATTGTTCCATTGCTAGGCACGAGCTCAGGGTGAGAGGGCTTTTACTTATATTTCACCTACTTGTTTAAGCTTTTTTTTATAATATAGGAGTAGCAGACGAGCATACAGTTCACATGTTGGTAAGTGAATACTGGCGCCGATGGACATTTGTGTACATGCCCAGATAATATTAGAGTCCTACTTTTCGGTCGGCCACAGATGCGGTACTACCCTTGAGGACTTAGTTGCCTAAACGCCTCGGAAGCGTATCTCCCTTACCACACTCTTCAAACTAGAACACAGCAGCAACTGTTACTAGGCAGATATATTTGTGGTGGTGATACCATCGGAATCGAACACCAGATTTGTTCATTTATCTCATCTTCAATTTATCGTATTCATTGCGTCCCCATCCGATCAAGTGCCAAGATTGGTTCCTTTGTTTTTATCAACATTAAAACAAGGACAATGAAGTTCTAAAACGCAAGTTCTGACAAATTAACCATGCGTGACTAGGCATTTTAAACGCGAACTCCCAGACTATAAAGCGTTTTTAAAACCCAATACAGATTTTGTATTAATTATGATTACAGACTTCAAACACCTGATGCGAAGACCATCAACCCTGGAAGTGCACACAGCAAGGGTATCGCTGAAAGACATAGTATGCTACCTGTCCCTGCTTGAAGCTGGAAGACCTGAGGATAAGCTGGAGTGTAAGTACTATTGCTTTCGGTATTTGATAAGAGATGGCGTTAGTATCAAGGTAATCATTTGTAGTAGTTTGTAAATAGTAAAAAATATAGTGTACCTATGTCTGTGTAGGATTACTTGTTCTACAAAATAGGAAGTAATATTACATGTAATAATTATGCAGATAAGTAGTGGTTTTGTATAAAATTGAGGAAGAATGCTCCACACAACATAGATTTATGATTTCTGTCGCGTTTTCTGGCCTTAATTTTGGACGACAAATTAAATATGGGTGGGAAAACCATCTTCAATCCAGGTTTGCAAATTCAAACTGCATCCCCGGCCTTCGATCTGAATGGGAAATTCTGCCTGTGCATAGGGAGGCAAATCCAACCTGCGCTCTGGGCGGCAAATCAAATTGCGCCCCGAGTTACAAATTCGTCCTGCTATTTGAACGACAATTTCAATATGTGCTTCGGGCGGCAAATTCAAAATGCATTTAGGGCGGCAAAATCATCCTGCGTTACAACCGGAAAATTTAACCTACACTTCGAGGTGCAAAGCTTAAATAATTTATTTGATTTCAGTTATGTTTCGGCTCTACGATACCGATGGGAATGGAGTGCTGGACACGAATGAGATGGATTGCATTGTTAACCAAATGATGACTGTTGCTGAGTACTTGGGATGGGAGACTTCGGAGTTACGGCCTGTAAGATTTCATATTTATTCTATGTATAGATTCTATGTATTGGGGTTACCAAACAATGACTTTATTTCTTTTTTTTTTTCTTTATTAGGTTCACAAATTGAATGTAACACTACAATATACATAAAACAAATCTTACATCAATGCCAGTGCAGTGTTCATTCTAAGAATAGTGAACACAGCTTACATGAGAACACAGATTACATGAGCTTACAAAAATAAAATAAAATAAAAATAAATACTTAAATATTAAGTTACTTCTTGTACTGGCGATACTAAACAATGGAGGGATATTGATTGATGTTACTAGGTTTTTGTAACGAGTGGGGAGAGGTTGGAACTTGGGTTTGTTTCAGAAATTTTGGAGAACGATGAAGACCGCTCTCATAAAATTTATTATTTATCTTTACTAGGATTTTTTTTGAGAATTTATAATTATAACAATTACGACTAACCCATGTAATTTGTAATAGAGTAATTGTAACGAAGGACTGATCCTAGTCAGTTTTATAATAATTACTTCTACACGTTTGCAACAAGTAGCAACATGTGTGTATTACATTTTAAACTTTTTTCTAAGTCAGTATTTTGTACCATGGTATTTTGTTATATGTAATTATTTATTCCAATAATCTTTGTTTTTTTTTAGATTTTACAAGACATGATGGTGGAAATAGATTACGATGCTGACGGTACCGTGTCCCTCGACGAATGGAAAAGAGGAGGGTAGGTGAAAATAATTTATTTAGCTATTAATATTTATCACAGTAAGACTTTGATAGACTTCACACACCTTTGAGGACATTGTTTTTTATAGAACGTAGGTTTCTTCAGAGGTGCCTGCTAGGTATTCACATATACTTTGGGTCCTTTTCCTGGATCGAATTTTAACAAATTTTAAGTCGAATTTAACAACTATTTTGTAATATGACAACAGAGTGCCATTATTTTCAATATCACAACATGTTCTGCAGAATATACCAAAAAATCCTTTTAATATTTTACTAGCTGACCCGACAAACTTTGTACCGCCTTAAAATCTATTTATCAAATATATTTCATATAAAATATAGCCTATGTTACTCGTGGATAATGTAGCTTTCGAATGGTGAAAGAATTTTTAAAATCGGTCCAGTAGTTTTTGAGCCTATTATTTACAACCAAACAAACAAACAAACATTTCCTCTTTATAATATTGGTGTAGATTATCACAGAATATAACTATTTTCATTTTAGTTCAATTACTTCTCTAACATAAAAGTCACTATTTTCTTCCAGAATGACAACAATCCCACTGCTAGTCCTTCTCGGTCTAGACACGAACGTGAAGGAGGACGGGGAGCACGCGTGGCGGCTGAAGCACTTCAACCGGCCCGCGTACTGCAACCTCTGCTTGAACATGTTGGTCGGGCTCGGGAAGAAAGGACTGTGTTGTATATGTGAGTATTTATAATGTATTAGCTGACCCGGCAAACGTTGTGTTGCCATATAAATAAAAAAAATGTTAAGCGTGAACAACCCTTATCACTTACGGGTTTGAAAAATAGATAGAATATTTGAAACTGCGATGGTAGCGAAGTCTGTCGAATCCAATGTGTAAATTAATTAAAAAACAAAAATTAATTAAAAAACCTCGCACGGACTAAATTGTGAATCTAAACCATTCTCAAGTCCCCTTGAATACACACAACAAATTTCATCAAAATCAGTCCAGTCATTTAGGATGAGTTCAGTGACATACTCGTACACACGCACATAAGAAATATATATATAAAGATTATGACGCGCTCGGGTATGTTTAGACACACTCGTGTATTTTGAATCGGCTTGAATATGCTGGTCGGGCTTGGAAAGAAAGGCCTGTGCTGTATATGTAAGTAAGTACTTTATATAATATACTCGGGCGTGTTTCAGTTCAACTCGGGTGTGTTTTAGTTTGAATCAGGTGTTTTGTAACCTCTGCTTGAACATGCTGGTCGGGCTTGGAAAGAAAGGACTGTGTTGTATATGTGAGTTTTTCGTATAGTACACTCGGGCGTGTTTTAGTTTAACTCGGGTGTGTTTTATTTTAACTCGGGTGATTTGCAATCTCTGTTTAATCCTGATACATATTGTACTTAAATACAGGTAAATACTATATAATACATATAGTATTTACTTGTATTTATATGTACTTTGTATATAGGGCTCGGGTAAGTTTAGACATACTCGGGTTTTTTGCAATCTTTGTTTGAATATGCTGGTCAGACTTGGGAAGAAAGACGTGTTTTATCTAAGTACTTTGCATAACGACGCGTTATCGGCCATCAATAAATATTATTTTTGTATGATACTGTTGGGGTTAAGAAAGAGATGCTCAACTTTTTTTATAATATAAGAGTAGCAGACGAGTATGCAGTCCACCTGATGGTAAGTGGCTACTGCCGCCCATGGACATCTGTAATCAACCCCAGATAGGATTAGATATCCTTGATCGCCGCTACACTTGAGGGCTAAGCTGGAACGCCTCTGAAAACTCTGTCTCCCTTACCATACCCTGCTGTTATTAGGTAGAAATAGGTGTGGCGGTGGTGCCGCCGGAGTCGAACCACAAAGGGTTCTACCACCTTCAAGTCATACATCACGCATTCATTTCACAATATCGTAGACATTCTGATATATTAACATATTTGTGTTTGTTTCAAGTCTGCAAGTTCACTGTGCACGAGCGCTGTGTGCAACGTGCTCCAGCGTCGTGCATCGCGACATACTCCAAGACCAGGAGGGCCTCCGCCACGCTGGCCCATCACTGGGTTGAAGGTAACTTCTTTATTTTATGTTTAAATTAGCATTTAATCAAACTATTGTACCAGTTTGATATTGGTCGATAAATTGTTAATCAATAAATTAATAAATCATTATAAACATTTTACTTAGGGAATTTTGACTACAATAAAGTTAAACATAAAAATGACATAATAATAAAATACCTAATGATTATCGTTTTCATTCTTAGAAATAAATTATATATTAATAGTACATAACGATACGCGTGGCCTAAGTAGCCTATTACTGCACGGCGTGAAGTTAGCGCTAAACGCCGTGCATATAATAGGCAACACAACAAGTCACAAGTATCGTATACTATTTTATAGCACCTGTGACATAAACCCGCTTATAATTTTAAAGTAATATGAGAATAATTGATAATTATTTTAAAATAAAGGAAAACTTATAAATTATTGAAATTAAAATTACGAAAAATTAAAAAAAAAAAGCAATAAAACTTGACACTACCAAAACCATTGAAACTTGATGTGAAGAAGTCTTGATTTAGAAAAGTTAGTTATTAGTATATAGTAGAATTTTGGCTTAAAAACTCACCTAATCTATTATTCTGATCTTGTGATTAAGACAAATTTAACAGCATCCATTCGTCAAAATCCATGAAATCATTTAGGCTACATACATACACATCTTTAAATTATAAATGATGTCTAGGCCAATGGTTTATAGAGAGAACTCCACCTAAATGTATTAAAAAAAGTATTGTAAGCAATCACACAATGCAGTAATAATAATGAAAAAGTTCTCTTTTAATTTGTTCCGAGCAGGTGTAGTCATACAATTTGCTACGGCGACGCGAGACATTTCTACATTCAGAGCGGATTAGCAGTATTACGAGGACTATAACTTTGTAATAACTCTTAGAGATCAGCTATATTTAGCATCGGCGATTCGCGTACTGGCAATTGCATATTATGGCTAATTTTGATAACGATTCCCAATTTAAGCATGACTTTGTTGTGCGGCGAAAATATACAATTAAAAGAAACAATAAAACTCGATACAATTACACTTGCAGTGATGCCATTGCTTAGGATATAGGTACACATTGTCAAGAACGTAAATACACCCAAAATAAAATATAATTCCTTTAAAAAAAGTAATCCTTATTAACTTTTAATTTTCAAATAAAATTAACAAGTATGAAACTTTCTTAGCGATGTTTATTTTTTACAACTGTGGAGGTAGTCTACTGATATTCGTACGGTGTAAAAATCGACTACTTTAGACACGGAAAAGCGTGGCTAAAATGCGGGTTTAGGTCACAGAGTGTTATAATAGTACATTACAATACGAGGACGAAAAACATTTTTCGTCCGCGTGTTGTATAAAATTTTATATTACGGGGTCGGAAATTGGGGTTTTGCGCACGCGAAGCGTGCGTAAAACGTCAATTTACGCACGCCGTGATATAAAAGAATTTTTATTCAACTCGTGTGTAAAAGTGCCATTATATTTTTCCATAGGTAACTGCCATGGAAAATGTGCTAGGTGTCGGAAAAAGATCAAAGGATACAATGGGATCACAGGGCTCCATTGTCGATGGTGTCATATTACTGTAAGTATACATTTTGTCTAGAAAATATCGGTAATTGGTTAGATATCCAAAATTGCATTGCTTTAAAAGTAGACCTTTTTTGAAATAAGCACTTATATTTACAAACAAAGTTTCAAAAGGTATGTGCAGTCTATCAATACTTACTTGGCCAGCGCGGTGGACTATGGCCCAATACTTCTCATTCAGAGAGGAGAACCGTGCTCAGTAGTGGAACAGTAATAATAGGTGATGATGATAATGGTGACTGACAAACAACCCAAAGAATTAATAAACGTATCTTGATATGACTTGCCTTCTGAACTTCTGTGTCACAAAGTATCATCAGAGTAATCTGCGAAATAAAGTTATAATTCTCCTCTAATTTAATATTTTGCCGTCCTTAAACGTGCTTCCCGGAGGGTTTAGTTGAGTTGAAATAGAATTATAATTCACCTGTAATTTAAAATTTTGCCGTCCTAAAACCTACTTTTCGGGCATAGTTAAGTTTTAAATCTTTTCTTAAATAATTTCATAATACTTCCTTTTCCTAATAATTTTACATATTGTATTACGCGAACAACTGATTTTGCCGCCCCCCCAAAACTGGGGCCGACCACACTATCTACCTCAGACATGCCACGTTGTGTCGCTTGTGGGCCGACCATCCCCTGTGCCCCAACACGTTGTGCCGCTTGTGGGCCGACCATCCCCTGTGCCCCAACACGTTATGCCGCTTGTGGGCCGACCATCCCCTGTGCCCCAACACGTTGTGCCGCTTGTGGACCGACCATCTCCTGTGCCCCCACACGTTGTGTTGCTTGTGGGCCGACCATCCCCTGTGCCCCAACACGTTGTGCCGCTTGTGGGCCGACCATCCCCTTTGCCCCACACACGTCGTGTGGCTTGCGGGCCGACCATCCTCTGTGCCCCAGACACAGTGCGTTGTGTCAATTGTGGGCCAACCATTCTATCTGCCACAGGCACACTACCATAATATATTTTTTTAACTAGAATCTCCTTCTCCGCAGCTCCACAACCGTTGCGTGGGCAGCGCGGGCGGCGCGTGCGCGCTGGGCCGCCACGCGCGCCACATCGTGCCGCCCACCGCCATCCGCCCGCTCGTGCTCGACCGCCAGCGCTCGCTGCCGCACCGCGCCACGCAGGAACAGGTAGTGGGCACAGTGGGTACAGCGCCATCTGTTGCTGCTATAGCCACGCGCGCCACATCGTGCCGCCCACCGCCATCCGCCCGCTCGTGCTCGACCGCCAGCGCTCGCTGCCGCACCGCGCCACGCACGAACAGGTAGTGGGCACAGTGGGTACAGCGCCATCTGTTGCTGCTATAGCCACGCGCGCCACATCGTGCCGCCCACCGCCATCCGCCCGCTCGTGCTCGACCGCCAGCGCTCGCTGCCGCACCGCGCCACGCACGAACAGGTAGTGGGCACAGTGGGTACAGCGCCATCTGTTGCTGCTATAGCCACGCGCGCCACATCGTGCCGCCCACCGCCATCCGCCCGCTCGTGCTCGACCGCCAGCGCTCGCTGCCGCACCGCGCCACGCACGAACAGGTAGTGGGCACAGTGGGTACAGCGCCATCTGTTGCTGCTATAGCCACGCGCGCCACATCGTGCCGCCCACCGCCATCCGCCCGCTCGTGCTCGACCGCCAGCGCTCGCTGCCGCACCGCGCCACGCACGAACAGGTAGTGGGCACAGTGGGTACAGCGCCATCTGTTGCTGCTATAGCCACGCGCGCCACATCGTGCCGCCCACCGCCATCCGCCCGCTCGTGCTCGACCGCCAGCGCTCGCTGCCGCACCGCGCCACGCACGAACAGGTAGTGGGCACAGTGGGTACAGCGCCATCTGTTGCTGCTATAGCCACGCGCGCCACATCGTGCCGCCCACCGCCATCCGCCCGCTCGTGCTCGACCGCCAGCGCTCGCTGCCGCACCGCGCCACGCACGAACAGGTAGTGGGCACAGTGGGTACAGCGCCATCTGTTGCTGCTATAGCCACGCGCGCCACATCGTGCCGCCCACCGCCATCCGCCCGCTCGTGCTCGACCGCCAGCGCTCGCTGCCGCACCGCGCCACGCACGAACAGGTAGTGGGCACAGTGGGTACAGCGCCATCTGTTGCTGCTATAGCCACGCGCGCCACATCGTGCCGCCCACCGCCATCCGCCCGCTCGTGCTCGACCGCCAGCGCTCGCTGCCGCACCGCGCCACGCACGAACAGGTAGTGGGCACAGTGGGTACAGCGCCATCTGTCGGTAGTTTTTGTAACGACACCGCGTTACACTAACAGGTAGGGGATCGGATGCACGCGCTGCTGCTACACTCACCGGTTATAGCGCCATCTGTCGGGAGTGTACATACCGTCATCGCTCGCTGTCACACCGCGCCACGCACGAACAGGTAGTTAGCGGGAATAGTTGATCAGCGCCATCTATCGGGATTGTACACTCCGATACGGCCCTTGTTTAAACTTCGCCGCCGCAAGACGCACGAACGGTAGGATATTAATGGGAGTATTGTGTATCGATAGTGTAGCGATCTATTGGAGGCGCACGCTGACTGCACGACCACCATTCATTACGAGGATCATTAAGAGTATTCGGTACAACGCCATCTGTTGGTGACGCGCGTACGATGAGGTGATGCGGAAGTTATCGTCACAACATTAAATCTATATGCTTGTTGTTATATGCAATATAATAAACGTAAAATTGAAACCTTAAGTAGTGTCGTTCAAGCTGTGCATTGATTTAAAAAATAATAAAAAAATTTAACAACGTGATTCAATTTTCTGTGGCACCATCTTTTAAGGAGTTGCTAGAAGTCATCATAATCTGTTTCTTTGAAAAAAAATCTTACTACTTCTTTGCACTTCTTCGCAGCAATCCCTCCCAATATCAATATCGCTGCCATCATCAATAGCGTCGAGCACAGAACAGAAGAAAGAAGAACGAGAGAGAAGAGAACCTCGCGCTCCGCCCATCTCCTTCCAAATCACGCCCCCAGAGGACAGTTGTCCGTTGCTGGTGTTCATCAACCCTAAGTCTGGGGGTAGGCAAGGGTCCAGGGTGTTGAGGAAGCTCCAGTATATCTTGAACCCTCGACAAGTGCATGATATTGCGAAGGGCGGACCTATGCAAGGTGGGTGTCTATTTATTAATCTTTAACTTTTTTAGTTGGTATAGTCCGCGCCAAACTGCTAGTCCGCTCCGAATATAGAAACGAGTCGCGTCGTAACAGCAAATTGCATATATTAGCGGGATGAAGACAGCGCGGGACCCGTGTGTTAGTTTGCCCTTACGTTACGGAGTACATACTAACTAAAACTGCGCGCAACAACTTCAGAGCAGACTAGCAGTTTGGCGCGTACTATACTAGGTTTTAATTTAATGTCTTGTTAATTTGTATGTGTGTAAGATGTCAAATCTTGCAATCTTGCAGTTAACTGACAAAGTAAAGTTAAGTTAACAAAGTTAAGTTAGTTAAGAAACATTTGAGCAATTTTGCATACACGTTTGGTTTGAAAATAAGATTAGTGACATTGGCATAATAATTTTAGTGACGACATCTATAATCCAATATGGCGGACGCCCCAATATTGGATTATTATTATTTACGCACTCCCAAGCTATGGGGATTAAGAGTATAGGATATAGGTATCAAATAAAATGAAAAGTCAAATAATAAGAAAGACAACGACTTTGAAAAACAAGATAACGTTGCTAAAAACTTTTAAAAGCTCTTTTTTTCATTGTATCATATATTTAAGCTATGGAGAGCTCTGCCAGCTCTAACTAGGTGCTTTGCCCCAACAGTCTCAGTTGGGAACTTAGATAAAATGTTTAGGACATAGAGACTACCTCGATAGCGTGATTTAGAATACCAGTAGCGCCATCTTTTAACAAATTTTGGAAAGTAGTAACAAAGCCATTTATTTGTCACAAACCGCTTCTGGTTAAATGTCCATAATACAGTAGATAGTCATCTATCATACTGTCGTATTCTACCCCCGTTCTATAATAAATGTGATATTGCAACCCGCCGGTCAACTGGAGTCAGTCTTACTTTTTTCTTAATTTTTATTGTTTAACCTAACGATAAGGCAGACGTACTACCTGATGGAAAGTAGTTAACGTCGCCTATGGACATTTGTAACACCAGAGGAGTCGCCAATGCATCGCCGGCTTTGTATGAGAGCTCTTCTTGCACCTATTTTGAAGAGCCCCATGTCATGCGCTCGGGGAATTCCTCAGGAGGAAGCGCATTCCACATCTTACACGTTCGCGGCAAGAACGGCCCGAAGAACCTACTGAAGTAGGGGCGAGAGACAGATATGTGACAAGCGCACGAATCATTAATTGTTTCCTTGAATTCCAAGCCTTGGGGTCGAAAGTCAATACCGCACATACGAAGATAAAAAAGTATTTATTTTACAGTCACAATATTATTTTGAATTTATATTGTAATTTTCAGGTCTACAAATGTTCAAAGACGTGAAGAACTACAGAGTGATATGCTGTGGAGGTGACGGTACTGTCGGCTGGGTGCTGGAAACTATGGGTATGTACCTTACTCTCCTTACTGTCCCACTACTGAGCACAGGCAACATCTGACTTAATGCGGATTGGTAAAATGCCCCCATTCTTATCACGCTTTTATTAGCTTGGGTTGTATCTATGTATGTATGTAACGGAATCTTTGAACTCAATTTTTACCCACTTTGAACGGTCTGATTAATTTAAAATTTTGAACAATTAGCAAGAATCGATGACAATACACGATTTTAATAATTTTATCCCATTCTCCTCATGAGAATAGTTAGGAATCAGGAATTAACGATTTTCCTTGTGCGATTTTAGCGTGGTTTTTAGTTTTTAAACTATAATTACTTATTTATTTATATCTTTGGCAAAGGGAGATCTCCCTGTGGGCTGAGTGATTATGTCCTGACAGCGGCCGTGCTCGGACAGTCTCATTTCCGAGTTTGTATATGTACAAGATGTTGAGAAAACTTCGATAGCGTGATTCAGAATACGTGTAGCGCCTTCTTTTGACGAGTGGCGGGAAGTCGTATATATATTTAAGGGAATAGTTGATATGCATGAGATGATACTGGTATAGTTGGTAAGTTTAAGAAAGGAGTTCTTCTATAAATGATTTTTATATTTGTGTTTCATAGATAAAGTTCAAATGGAGACTCAGCCAGCGGTGGGAGTGATTCCCCTGGGAACTGGAAATGACTTGGCGAGATGTCTGCGGTGGGGAGGCGGGTGAGTTATTATTATAAGGAGATAAATAAAGAATGAGAGAGAAAGAGTTTAGAAGGTAGAACCCTTTGTGGTTCGACTCCGGCAGCACCACCGCCACACCTATGTCTGCCTAATAACAGCAGTGTTAGGCGCTGCTGTTATTAGGCAGACATAGGTGTGGTAAGGGAGACATACTTTTCCGAGGCGTTCCAGCTTAGTCCTCAGGGGTAGCGGCGCATCTGTGGCCGACCTCAGGTGGGCATATGTTGATAGGATTAGTCCTATCTGGGTTTGATACACATGTCCATGGGCAGCAGTAGTTTACCATCACGTGGACTGCATGCTCGTGTGCTACTCCTATAATAGAAAAAACTCTTTCTCATGATTTATTAGTCTTTAGCGTAACGAAAAAATCTAAGTCTATAGAGGATTGCTTGTCCCTAATTGTGCCCTAAGTCTCTACAAAAAACGCTCATTTCATGGCAGTAAACATTTATAATATGTTACCCGATGCCATAAAACAATTGACATACAATCAGTTTAAAAACAAATTGACATTATGGCTTGTGTTTAAATGTTTTTATTGTGTTAAAGATTATTTAGGTTTAAGGAAAATTGGCATACAAACTTCATTTAATGACTATACGAGTATAATGTAACTAATGCTTCTTGACATCAATAACTGTATAATATTTAATTTATATTGCAATCAATTATCTTAAATATTGACAATTGTAAATTGTTTTTAATTACTAATTGTACAAAATTTGCACGCCGACCCGGCAGAATGAGAGAAAATTTATAGCTTAACCTTATTCTATGTAAATAAAGAATTATGAATTATGAGGCGATGGTACCTCCCGGGTCAAGTTATACTGGTTCTAATTTATGTTGTGTGTTGTAGGTATGAAGGAGAGTCAATCCATAAGATCTTGGACAAGATAGCGAAGGCCAGCACCGTCATGATGGATCGCTGGCAGATACACGTGGAAAACAGTTCTGAAGTGGTAAGCATTTTAAAAAAGTTTCTAATTACTCAGATGATCCAATGTACTCAAAATGTTGATAATATCTGTCTACTAGAAATATTATTTCGGTAAAAATAGGATAGATTGTCTATTAATAACTAGCCTAAGAGTGTATAATAATTAACAAGTAATTAGTTTTGGGATATGTTCTATTATTTACAATTGGATTATTTATAATTTGGGATATGTTATGTTAGAGAGACGCCTTATTAAAATTATTAAAACGTTGAAAAAATTAGTATAATTACTAATAATAGTGTAATTCATAATAGTATTTTTTATACAAAAAAAAAAAGAAAAGCAAGTTTGATTTGAAATATCATGAAAATATATAAATAACTCTTAAAAATAAAAAATATATGAAAGCACGAAAAAATTTAAAAATATATTCGCGTATATTAAGCACTATATGTTCGAGAATTTGGCTATTAAGTCTTTTTATATTGGGAGGTAAATGTCGCCTATATCTTTTTTCCTTTGCTTTTTTTGTCAGTTTTTCCTTTTACAAAAATCTTATTTAAGGTTTTTTTTTTAAACTTTTGTTTCAGTGTGAACAGGTCCAGATGCCGGATTCTGCGCCCCATCCGACTTGTGTTCCGTATAATATTATCAACAACTACTTTTCTATAGGCGTTGTAAGTATATTTTACGCCTTTTCTTTATTTTTGTCTATATAAAATAATTATTTATATAATTTTGTATAATCAACCCCTATTAAATAACATTTTTAAATATTAGAATACATTCCTACCTGAGATTAACCACAGATGCGCGGAAAAAAAATATTATTAAAAAAATATGTCTTCCTTACCATACCTACCTACAAAACCAGAATACAGCAGCGACAAATTTAATGCTATAATTGTTACAAATGAAATATCAAAAAATATATTTTAACTATTTTGTTATGAAACTTATTTTTTAATTAAATTAAGTAACATTGTATTTTAAAAAGCATTACAAAAATGTTATACTATTTTTAAGCACAACCAAAAAAAAATTAAACTCATTTATTTTTCAAAATATTGTTAATGATATTTAATATTCTGTCATTTATCATAATTACGATATACTCAGGGCCGGATTTAGAGGTCTAGAGGCCTTTGGGCAACAAAGGCGTGGAGGCCCCCTGGCCCCAAATTATTTTCCGAATAAAATGAACAATTTTTTCAGTTGAGTTTTTCAATAAATATTTTATAGTGAAACGCAGGTAGATTCTTGTAGTATTCATGTTTGTACAAAGTACTGTAAATAAAGGTAAAACAGCGAAAAAAAATAACAAAGGAAAAAATATTTTTTTTTACTAGTGTTTACTAGTCGAAATTAAAAAAAAAATCTGTCGTCTCTTTTGTGGGGGCCCCAGAGCAGCCGCCCCGGTTGCCTTCCCTTAAATCCGGCCCTGTATATACTGTTTGTATTTTATAAAACGTACTAAAAAGTAAGACCGTAATCAAATCTTTAAATCTTAATTTTTACTTCCAGGACGCAGCCATATGCGTGAAGTTCCACACAGAACGGGAACGTAACCCGGACAAGTTTAGCTCCAGAATGAAGAACAAGCTCTGGTACTTCGAGTTCGCGACGTCCGAGCAGTTCGCTGCTAGTTGCAAGAATCTACACGAAAACATCGATTTAGTTGTGAGTTTTTGCTGTTTTACTTTTTTAGGCGTTTTGTAAAAATGATGGGAAGGATTTCTTACAAATAAATATAGTTAAAAAACTAAAGTACACGCCTTTATAGAAATCAAGCTAAAAATATAATATAAAATTCTTATAAAAGCGAGTTATTGTTTTATTTATACTGCTGTTCACATAAAGCATCCAAACGTCATAATTATAAGGATGTATGTTGATTTCTTTCTACTGAAAAACGGAGTTACTCACTGACAAACATACAAGTGAAGCTAATATAAAGCGTGTAAAATGACTAATAGAAATAAGAGGGATTTCTTAAAAAACCGTCAGACAAATCGACACCATGAAGTAGGCTACTAGTTGCAAGTGTTGTACGAGTAGAATATTTAATTTTTATTGCGAGTTTTTGAAGTTATAGTCTTTTAGGACGTTTAGACACAATCATGAAAGTGATTTTTTACAAAACTGATTGATTAAAACCGACACCACGAAGTTGGCTAGTAAATGGTCTCCACGTTTCGGTTTGCACGGAAGTTCTTGCCACGGACGTACAAGATGTGGAATGAACTTCCTTCTGAGGTACTCCCGGAGCGCTATGACATGGGGCTCTTCAGAAAAGGTGTAAAAAGTGCTCTCCTCCAAAGCCAGCGATGCATTGGCGACTCCTCTGGTCTTGCAAATGTGCATAGGCGACGGTGACTGCTTTCTATCAGGTAGCCCGTCTGCCTCATCGTTTAAGTATATAAAAAAATATATAAAAAAAAATGCTGCTACTTGTGCAGAATATTTATTTATTATTAATATTAAGATGCGTAGCGTGTCGTATCATTGGGTACGACAATCATTTTGTTATATTTTTGTGTGCATATGTTTTTTTATAATGTTAAATCAGCAAAAAAGCATGCAAGCCTGATGTTTGGTCACTGCTAAGGACATATTCTAGACATCTGGCTTAGAATAGGCCTATTGTCCCAGAAGTTCCGGGACCAGAATAGGGCTACAGTATCCCCTGCCTGTCGTAAGAGGCGACTAAAAGGGGGCTTCCGGGGTTGCGGGCGGCAGTTTGGTAGGTCCAGCCGTCCGGCAAGCAACTCCGGGAAGGACGGCGGTATGTGTGGCCGCATACCGTCGTGAACACCAGATGGTGTGGTGAGTTACAAGCTCACCTGGGCGGAGCCCGGCGGTGCAACGCGCCAAGTGGACTCCGGTTGCGTTCCGTTGGGGATCCCGGAGTCCTCTACGCAGCGCCGAGGACGGCCACCGGGGAGGTTTTAGTGCGGTAAGAATCCCACATAACCCCGTGCCGCTCCCACGGCATAGGGTACCTTTTGAAGGTTCCCCCTCGTTAAAAAAAAAAAGAACTCCAGAATAGGATTGCGCTGCCCCTGGAATCCGTTGTTGTTGAGCACTAAGTATGTCTCCGTTACCATACTTTCAAAACAGATCACAACAGGGCTATACTGGTGTTATAATATAAATTAATGTGACAGTGGTGCCCTTGGAGTAGGACCACTAAGAATGTATGTTTTAATCAGTAATCAGTATTTATTGCGTAATACAGGTGTTTACAAGGTTTTGGGACGGTTTTACATTTCTCTATAGTTACCCAGTGGACATGCAATTTCTTAATTAAACTTAAACTATATATAAGACCGTGTAAATATAATTAAATTTGAATAAAAACAGGAGACAAGTTATACACTTAAGAATTAACAGCTATCATTATTTAATGTCAACATAGCGCCGATTTCAGAACTATGTACTAAACCAACATTTATTTGAATTATTTTTTACTTTGTAGTGACATAAAAGTCGGTTTTATTTTTTTGTAATTTTTTTTTTTGATATCTTTATTAACATTTTGACATTAGATTTTTTTTTAATTTTCAGTGTGACGGCTCATCCCTAGAACTAAATAAGGGACCGGCCCTTCAGGGGGTAGCATTATTAAACATCCCCTATGCACACGGGGGGTCCAACCTTTGGGGGGCCAGCGGGGCTCACAGGCGAGGAAGGTTTCCTAATGCACAACAAGGTATGAAGTAAAATATGTATATCTATACTATAATCTATACTAATATTATAAAGAGGAAAACTTTGTTTGTTTGTTTGATTGTAATGAATAAGCTCAAAAACTACTGGACCGATTTTATAATTCTCTCACCATTCGAAAGCTACATTATCTACGAGTAACATAGGCTATATTTTATATGAAATATATTTGATAAATAGATTTTGAGGCGGTACAAGGTTTGCCGGGTCAGCTAGTATATAATATAGGAGTAGCAGAAGAGCATGCAGTCCACCTGATGGTAAGCTACTGCCACCCATGGAAATCTGTAATCAACCCCAAATAAGATTAGATATTCCTACTTCAGGTCGGCCACAGATGCGCCGCTACCCCTGAGGACTAAGCTGGAACGCCTCGGAAAAGTATGTCTCCCTTACCACACCCTTCAAACCGGAACACAGCAGCGCCTAACACTGCTGTTATAACAGAAATAAATGTGGCGGTGGTGCCGCAAGTCGAACCACAAAGGGCTCTACCACCTTTAAGTCTAATATGATGAGAATACACTAGATGTCGCTATTTTATTATTTTTGTTACAGATATCGGCGACAAGTTAATAGAAGTTATCGGCTTGGAGAATTGCTTACATATGGGACAAGTGAGAACTGGTAAGTAAATTTGTGGAATTATATTTTACAATCATAGATTAGTAAAGATACTTCGCCGCCTTGAAATTGAATGAAGCCACAAACGGCTTATTAGTAAGTTCTTTTTTTTAATTCTATTTCAAATATTTTAGGGACATTTTAGCACGGAGACGTGGCAAAACTTTTTTACGCAACTATTTCAATTCTCAAAACTGGGTACATTTTCTTGTTAGGAGTGAGTAATCTTTACTAATCTATGTTTACAATGGTTCGCGTGGATTTATAATATGACGCCAATTTCAAACGAATACCACGCCATCTATAAAGCTCATGGAACACACTGGTAATCTAAATTCTCCGCTTCCCCTACGTCATGCAGTATTAGAAAAAGGATAATTATAAAAATTATAATAATTTTTGATAAAGTTTCTAGGCAATAATTGTCAAATTACGAACTTTAATAACAAATAATAAAACATTATAAAATATAATAAAAGTAGTTTTTGCCCGCGGCTTCGCCCGCGTAAAAAAAATATGACCTACTAACTACTACATATAAATAATAATACATAAAACTGAAAATTCGTACCTTCATTGGAATGACAGTGGCGTCATCTGGCGAAAATTGTTCGTACCAACTCTGAAACCTTCGTGGGCTCATGGACAACAACTTTGCTAAAGATCATCACTCGATCAAATGCATAGTTTACGATTCAATCCTTACTAATATCAATTAAAATAATCGATTTACTTGGTCCAAAAGATTGATTCTCCGATTAATCGATCTCAGATCGCCATCCCTAGTTCCCGTGGGATTTCCGGGATAAAAACTATCCTATGTCCTTCCTCGGGTCTCATACTATCTTTGTACAAAATTTCATTAAAATTGGTTCAGTGGTTTAGGCGTGAAGAAGAGACAACCAGACAGACAGTCAGACAAACAGAGTTACTTTCGGATTTACAATATTAGTAAGGATTATCACTTGCTTTAACGGTGATTGAAAACAAGGTGAGGAAACCTGCATACCTGGGAGATCTTTAAAAAATTATCAAAGGTATGTGAAGTCTACCAATACGCACTTGGCCAGCGCGGTGGACTATGGCCTGATCCTTCTCAGTATGAGAGGAGACCCGTGCCCAGCAGTGGGACAGTAATGGGCTGACGACATTAAATTTAATATAATATTTTGGATTGTTAGAAATATATTCAAATTATTTTATTATAATATTATTTTAATTATGTAATTATTTTGCGTTATTTTAATAATAATAATACGTTTATGTAGCCACTGGCTGGTACGATTGTATGAGTTAGCTAAAAAGTTAGTTAAAAAAGAAAAAGTACGCTCTTGACGTTTGAGTTGTTTTGCGCGGTAATCATAGATTAGTAAAGATTAATCACGCCTCACAAGAAAATGTAACCAGTTTAGAGAATTGAAATAGTTGCGTCATAAAGTTTTGCCACGTCTCCGTGCTAAAATGTCCCTAAAATATTTGAAATAATTATTTATTTATTACGTAAATTACGTAATTATTACGTAAATTAGTTATTTATTCGTAAATTTTCTCTAAAAATGATTTTATTTGTCAAGGATTCAAAAAAAGAACTTACTAAAATAAGCCATTTGTGGCTTCATTAAATTTCAAGGAGGCGAAGTATCTTTACTAATCTATGGCGGTAATAATAAAAGTTGTAAATTAGTCAAAGAAATAGTCTTATTTTATAAGAATGATGTCGATAATGATGATGATGGTGATGACGATGATGGTTCCAGGGCTCAGGGCATCAGGCAGACGGCTGGCACAGTGTCGTTCTATCACCATAACCACGAAACGAATGTTCCCCATGCAAATTGATGGGGAACCATGGATGCAGCCGCCTTGTAAGGTAAATATTTGTTTTCATTTATAAACTCATTACGAAAGTTAATAAAGTTATGACTTACTTCATTTATTTTTTTGAGTTATATGAAACTGAAATTGTGTTATATGAATTTTTTTGAGTTATTTTGATAGGGTTTTAAAACATTTTCATAAATTAGTGTGAGGTGTGATATTAATGATTTTGGAGGTTTTCATAATAATTCATAATTAAAAAAAATGTATTACAAGAATTTTAATGTATTACTGTGTTGTACTGCTATTCTTTGCTATTATTTGATACTCTTGTCATCTCTGTGAACATTTTAATTATCAATTATTATGAAAACCTCCATAATAATTAATACATAACGCTCTAATTAATTATACTCCACGGTAAATAATATCAATTACCCCGCTTTTATTAAAAAAAATGTTTAAAACCTCGACTTTGATTAAAGATTATACCTATAACCTTGATTTTAAAATAATAATTGTACATTACCTTCATTATTATTTTTTTATTTCAAATTATAAGCAATTGAAATAACTGTTATTTATCTAATATATAAAATTCTCGTGTCACAGTTTTCGTTGCCATACTCCGAAACGGCTTGACCGATTTTGATGAAATTTTTTGTGCTTATCCGGTATCTATGAGAATCGGCCAACATCTATTTTTCATCCCCCTAAGTGATAAGGGTTGTTAACCCTTAACTTTTTTTTTATTTATATGGCAACACAAAGTTTGCCGGGTCAGCTAGTTAAAAAATATATTTATTGAAATAACTTGTTTTTGTTTCAGATTACAATAACCCATAAGAACCAAGTACCTATGCTGATGGGACCAGCACCAGAAAAGGGGCGGGGCTTCTTCAAACTCTTCAGACACTGTTGAACTCATTCCAAAATAGTTTAAACTCCTAACTAAACCTATTTCTTATAATCTATAAACGAAAATCAATGACAATTCTCATGGTAACATCTTGTCTATGATAAAGGTACGAGTATTTTTATTTTTACATAAACTATTAGGAAAATATCGCCAAAGACAATTTGCTAATTATTTTGCATACGAGTATATATGATTTATTTTTATTTTACATTTTTTCATAGACAATTTTGTTTTTTTTTTTAATCTTTGCAACATTTTTCATAGACAATTTTACTAATTTTTCAATTTTATTTCGTTTAGCTTTTGTAATTAAGTAATGCTAGGAACAGATGTACAACAATATGATCATGGAAGGTTTTTATTATAGAGATCTGTGAAAATAAATAAAACTCAATATTATGTACACACCAGAATCAAATTTCACTTTGTGAAATCAATATACTGAGTACTTATTTCATGATTTATAATAATTATATTAAACATTAACACTGCAACATTTAAAATATTAATTTTGCTTCCTAATACATTGTTAAACGATTTTTGGCTAAATGATTGTAGTTCAGCTTCCTACAAGATGATTATTTAAATATTTTTGAGTAAATGACGACCCGCGTGGCGGAGCGGCCACCATACTGGTCTGACACGCAGAGTCCCGGGATCGATCCCCGATCAGACAGATATCTAAATGATGAATTTAGATTTCTGTTTCTGGGTCTGGGGTTTGTGTATTTGTCTATGTGTGTGGCCATGGCACCCACGACACAGGGAATCCTAGTGTGGGGCTGTGAGTGTAGAAAGTGTTTAAAAAAAAAAGACGGCACTATGTAATTACTCCCAAAACAAATATCAATCTACTTTTTCTTCAAATATTGAACGCTATTGCAACCAAAATAATAATTATTGATAGACGATCATTTTACAACTGAGACTATCTTCAATACAGATAACGAATGTACCAATTAATGTACGTCCATTTTGAGAATATACGAATAGTACATAACATCTTGTACATAATTGCATTTATTTAAATATAAGCCAAGTAGCATAGCATAGGAGTGTATGAAAGCTGAGCTCAGGCACTTTACACAGCCTAATAATAATTATTAGAGAAACACTTATTACTAGACACTAGACATACTTTTCCGTGGCGTTCCAGCTGAGTCCTCAGGGTTCCGACCTCTGGTAGGAATCTAATCTTATCTGGGGTTGATTACAAATCCATACGGCTATAGCCACTTACTATCAAGTGGACTGCATGCTCGTCTGCTACTCCTATATTAAAAAATAAAGATATCACTCCCGTTCCTGTAGCAATTTCGGGATGGAAAGTATGTAAAAACACCCTTAAATAGAAATGCAATTTTTTATATAACTTTCAAGTTAACCCATCGATTACTTTTATAATTTTGCGAATACAAACATACAAGCTGAATTTTTATATAAAAATATCACAAGTTTTGTTAGATTTTTGAGCATTTTTATTATATAACTACTAGGTATTATATTATTAAAATGTAGATATATTTGAGTCGGTAAATTACGTTTTGAAGTTCACATTTTTGTGATGTTTAAATATCGCTACTTATCAAAATCGAAAAATATGAAATGAGTTAAATTAATCAACATAGTATTTTGATTAAATCTGAAGTGAAGTTTTAAGTTAGAACAAATTATAGACGTACACTTTAAAAGTATACTTATCATTAGACAAAACATATAACGATGTGAAAGGTCGTTGGTTTAAATATTGTTTTCCTTTAATTTGTCACATAACATTACTTCCCAGAATTTGATCCTTATAAGCGACACTATCAGATAGTGGAATAATATAGGTTATAGGTGTATTTTTTTTCAATATGAACTCGTTCGATTCCCGGCTAGGGTAATAGATATTTTAAAAAACGAATGATGCAGTTTTAGTTTTTATCAAAATCGGCCTCGTAACTCCTTTCAGCGTTTTTCGCTAACCTTTATAGTTTCGGATTTGGCCCTAAAGGCCTATTTGAAAAAATCACCCTATATATAAGCTCCGAACTGAGACCGTCGGAGCAAGACCGCCTCACCTAGCCCATTGGGAGATCACCTTTGCCAAAATATAGATCCCACGACTTACTCGTCCATTACAAAGTCATGAAATTCAATAATTTCTTTAAAACTCAAATATAAACAAACAAATGTTTTTGGCCATAAAGTAACGGAGCGATTACGGTACCAATCTGAATCGCAGATATTTCCGTGTTTTCATGATTGTGCCATTGCGTAACTTCTTCGCAACCACGTCGCAACAATTTCAATGATACTATGTGTAGAAAGTGTCTCTTTTTAATTTCGAAAAATGTATATACAAGTTAGAAACTCGCCAAAAAACTATTTTTTTTTCGAAAAATACCTGTTGATGTCGTTCCTGTCTCATAGAAAAAAAAAAAATTAGCATTTTAATAATATTAATAGTGAAACTGTATACAGTAGTGCAAAAATTGTATTGAGTGTATTGTATATTACAAGAAAAAATAATTATTAATCTGCTAACAGTACCAATGAACATCATAGAGTGTACCTACCTATTTATATTTAGTATTTAAATTGAGACTATGAGGCGTTCCAACTTGGGCATAAGTTGAGTAATTATACATCTTAGCCAATATTTGCGAAACTTGACAGAGAAAATTTGTATACAAAATAGTCTTTGGTTAGCAACAAAATTGATACTAAAAAGTCCTCGTAATTAATAAATCTTATCCAATTTTTGCCTGCCTAATTTCAATTATTTTTTGTTTTTAGGCAATGATTGTTAAAATTTAAACTTAAGGCAAGAATTGGATAAGATTGTTTGTAACAAATAAATAATTAAATTCAACCAGGGGGCCTACCATCATCTTTTAAAAATAATAATAGTTCAGGAAAGTTTTATTTCCTTTTTAAAATAGTAAAATATTCCGTCATACACAGTTGAACAAACTTATACCCTTATTCATTTTTCGCTTATCCATTGTATAAAACTAACTGAAATTGTCATATTTTGCTTAAAAAGTTAAATTTCCTGCAAAAAAGTAAAAGTATCATTAAAATAATATTGTGTTAAGAGATGGTATAACACCCCAGTACTTTACTATACCTACCAAATATCAAAATAGAATTACCTATAAAAATTGACAAGTTTCGAAATTTGATAGGCAAAAATTGGTAAAGATTTATTATTATTAAAGTACAACCTTTTCGTAATACTTATATTACTAACTCCAATAGCGATTCTTATTTGGGGTTAGTTATAGTTGAAGTGTCAATGTAAGGGATTAGCCATGGGTCACTTAATGTAGTGTTTGTTCAAGTTCATCTTCAACCCATTACTCTACCACTGCTCGGCACTGATCAGTTCTCAGAGTGAGTGATTTAGGCCATAATCCACCGCGATGGCCAAGTGCAAATTGACAGATTTCACAATATTTTCCTTCATCTTTATACGAAGTGATAATTATGTCTGTCAATCGATACTTTTTTTTTTATCGTAATTTTCATTGACAAAAAAGACAAGTTGCGATCCTTACGACTTTTAACATTTGGCGAAAACGGTTGAAATTTCAATGACTTTTTATTCAGTCGTGACGTCACAGAGATATGTGTGTGTGCGTGTGGGTGTGTTTTGGACCCTTAAAGTGTTTCAATGGATAATCACTTACATTAATCTGTGTATTTAGGATAAAATTCGCTGATAATGTCGTAGTGTTCTGCGTTAGATGTGTTCGTTGTGGATGAATGTATACAAAATAAATAAAACTACAAATTAATGTATACAATGTTTAGTAAGTAAATTTAGTCAATATTAAAGAAAAACTTGCCATAACATCACGTATTTAGAATTACAATAATGGAAATGCAAAAATCGTAAAGTTTATAGAAAAGTTCTCAAACTATTCAATTGAACATTGAATCTCGTGTTTATGTTTACCGTAAATTCCGCTATTATTTCATTCTTCTCGAGTGCATGGGATTGGTACTTCTTTCTCTTTAATCCATCACTATCCATTGCTGTCATAGTCCATCCTAAGTGCGGGTCGGTATATCACACATATCTGAGAACTTTTTTAAATATTCTCAGGCATGTAGTTCTTTATAATGTATTCTTTCAGTATTGAAAGAAGTAATTAGTTTCTAATGCGTATATAATTGGACGTAGCTATGCAAAATAGATCCAACCACAAAAACTAGCTATTGAGAAAATAGGTCTTTTAGTAAAAGTTAAATTACTTAATTTATGGTTGGTATCACTGATATCTGTATATTTCAAAAGAAAAAATGTAATATTTTTTGCATGTACGAAAGTTGATGTGGAGATGCCATTTGTGATAGTAACTAAAAAACGATTTTTGTTGGATCCATTATGCATAACTACGTCTAATTGAAAACCTGAGATTCAAACCTTGAATCACCCGATAGCGACTCGAGTTGCCAAACATTGCTTACTTGCACTTACATCATTGTAATTCTAAAATCGTATCATATTGTCACGACACCTGACCGACACGAGACCAGACTAGGTTCTAGGTTCTATATCAGTCAGTCAGATTTATTGACAAATTATCCTCCGGGTCTGGGTGTTCTTGTAGTTGTCTGTGTGTTACAAATATACAATATAAAAATACAAGAAAAACGGATCTCCGAATACTAACTTATAACTAAATTTGTTATTAAATGTACTTATTATAATATGTTATTGTATTAAATTATATATAGATTAAGTACAATTACTGTTGTTTTAAGCAAAACCTTAGGCAATTTTGAATATATTTTGGGGAAAAAACAAACTTATATATAATGCGACCACCTAAGCCCTTAAGAGTGGTAACGAATCTGTGATCAGCTTCAGGTAGAACCTGTTCTATATGGAGTTGGTTACAGATGACCATACGACAGTGGTCACTTACCATCAGGTAGACAACATGATTATTTACAAGTCTACAAAAAAAACTTCGATACCGTGATTTAAGATACATGTAACGCCATCTAGTATAGCGCAAGGGAAACTCATCACATAATAAATTATCCCAAAAATATAAAATAAATTGTCAAAGGTTTTGCTAGTATTTGCAATTATTGGTTGCAACCCATAATGTCCCACTGCTGGGCACGGGTCTATGTATTATCAATTAGTAAATAATGAAATTAAACGTTGCTATTTGGATATATGTGTGAATATGCGATAGAGTAAGCTATAAAAATAACTTATCTATAATTTGAACATAGCAACGTTATACCATTTTTTTTTTCTTTTTTGTAAAAATAATATTTTATTCACGTTTTATGTATTTCTGTTATTTAACGATGCAAAATGTCAACCAATTTATAATAATATTAATTGCTAAATAAGATATAACTGATGGAAATAATATATTATTATTATTGTTTCCATTAGTATTCACTTAGGTCGCTTTTGGCCTATTAACTAAATTCAGGTCAATGCTTAATTTTAATCGCTTTATTAATATGACTCAACCACTTCTGTTATTGAAAATTGATTTTTCATACACCAATTATATTTACTAAGAAAAGATATTTTTTTAATAGACTCGTTAAAATTATTAATATGTTGACCATAGATTAGCACTTATGATTTTGACAGTAAGTTGTAAATCTGTTTCTTGCTTCATAAGAACGTGCCAAGACAAAGGAATACGTCCCATAATTCCTACGCCAGCTTTTAGAAAATTTGTAAATATTTTTCTATAGGATTTTTAATATCCTAATATGTATTTAGTATAATTAGACGAAATATTAGCATGTATAAGTGTGAACCGCCCACATGCATTTTTAAAAGTTATTAACGATTAATTTATTTTTATTGTGAGTTATGATTTGTTATAATTGGGGAGGTATTGTAAATTTAAATTAAATATTGACAGATTCATATACCCGCTAAATCGCGTTCAGTGATCATCTTCTAGTCGCAACTCATTTAGTTTGAATCATTTTAGAATCGAATATAAATAAATGTATAAAAATATGTAATATTGTACATAAAAGGTATAATTATTTGGCATTATTTTATATATCTTATATATGAAATTCTTGTGTCACAATGTTACTCGTAGTTACCGTACTCTTCCGAAACTGCTTTACCGATTTTCACCAAATTTTGTATTAAGTACGTCTGAGAATTGGCTACTATCTATTTTTCATACCCCTAAGTGATAAGGGTTGTTCACCCTTAACATTTTTTTATTTATATGGCAACACCACCCTTGCCGGATCAGCTAGTATTATATAAAATATTGCCAAATAAAATGCCGCATTATTCAACAAAAACTATTAATCACTCTGGGTCTCTCTGGGTCTGATCACAGAAGTAACGGCCATATAGGTACGCCATAATTTACCACACTTGCCAATTTTGACTTCAAGCGATTTTAAAGCAATCAATAAAATCAATAAAATATTCTTTAATTCTTTCAGTTATTTATAAAATTATAACAAATTAAAAAATAACTAGATAATAATCATTGAACGCGCCTCGAAAATCTATCAGCGCCATCTATAATTACAATGAAACCTCCCCTTTTTGACTTAAATAATTGTAATTAGTATTTTATTTGGATATTTGTAATAAGTTCCTGATATTTTATTGAAAGATACCTCACTTAGTTATAAGTTAGTTAACTAAGTTAATATTTTTACTGCGCACAGATTTAAATACGCCTATTTCGCCATTTTTAAATTTAATTAAATTAATATATTTCGTAAACTTAAACGAATGCAACGTAATGTATTGTATTTTTACAAAATAATTAATAATTCTTGCATATTTTGATTTATACATAAAATATTTATTTCCTTTCTATATATTTTACTATACATTTTGTGTAAACTCAAATATATTTTATGTAAAGAATACAACACACATTGTATTTAATTTCACAGAATAATTGCTTACGCTTGTACATTTTAATTAATACTTTAAGTATTTACTTGGTTTTTACAGAAATAAGGTAACATTTTCTCAAATATATTTATTCCAATAAAATACAATATACATTATGTTTCACAAAAAGGCTCACAAAAGTTGCTTACATTTTTAATTTAAATAATTGTTTAATTTTAATTTTGTCACTACAGGTATTAGATTACGTTTTCTGTAAACGCAAATAAATGTTATGTAAAGAATACATTATGCATTGTATTGTAACGTGTATTTTACAAAATGCTTGCTTGTGTATTGTTAATTGATAATATAAGTTTTAATTAAGTATTTGTATCTAAATGTGTGTATGGATGTATTGTTACGGTGGTTATTGACTGGACACAAGTTGAAATATCATCCCTTACTCCTTAATTAAGGGATGTTTGCGTATTATGTTTATATACACCAATTTCCAACATTTTCTCGCACTTTAAAATTAATTAACGTATTTAAATTATATTCATTTTTTCACTTTTATTTTTTTATTATATTTTATTTAAGACAGTATTGTAGGTATTTGTTTCGTTGCTAAGGTGAATTGGCCGGTTATTATTCAACTTTTCATATTTAAGGTCTTTTTACTAAGACGTTTTTGAACGCAAACTCAAGTACATTAATAATTATCTCAATACTCAATAGGACTATAAAATAACTGCATTGTATAATGCAAAATATTTTTGTATCGTCATAAAAGTTACATAATCTTTCAATTGAACTTTCAAGTTGAATTTAATAATTATAGTTTAAAAACTAAAAAACCACACTAAAATTTCACAAGGAAAATCGTTAATTCTGATTCCTGACGATCCTGATGAGGAGATTGGGATAAAATTATTAAAATCATGTATTGTCATCGGTTCTTGATAATTGTTCAAAATTTTAAATTAATCGGACCAATCAAAGTGGGTAAAAATCGAGTTCAAAGATTCCGTTACATACATACATATATACAATCCAAGCTAATAAAAGCGTGGTAAAAATGTGGCAGAATTTGCACCTTACTTCCCTCATCTCATATTACAATAATTATTATGCAAGATATTTAACAAAACAATGCTTCGATAGTCTGTTCTGTACTTTTAGTACGAGTTTTCACGTTGGCTCGAAAACGGTGAACGTATTCGAACATACAGCGCCCCAGTAGACTATATCGGAACTAAAATTTCGCATTACAGTTGTGGCGCCATCTCTTTCACATTTCAACATAAACTTTCCGCAAATCGTCACCAGATGGCGTTACTTACCTTGTAAAAGTCGGTAACCATCTTTAGATTAACTATTAGAACTATCAAATTATTATTAAATGTTTATTATTATTAATTATTAAATGAGAATTTAGCGACATTGCGGTGAAACCAAGTAAAATCTGCGCCAGCTTTAATAGTGTTGTAAGAAATATAAATTATTATTATTAATATATTACATTATTGAATATTATTGTAACGAATATATGTGCATTTGAAAATTTGTGTTTTGTTTTATTTTTGTAACCACAAAGTAATGAAATATGTGGCAAAGTTACATCCAAATTATTTTAAAAATTATATTTGTCTATCTATTTTGATGGTGGTAGAACCCTTTGTGGTTCGACTCAGGCGGCACCACCGACACACCTATTTCTGTTTAATAACAGCAGTGTTAGGCGCTGCTGTATTCCGTTTTGAAGGGTGTGGTAAGGGAGACATATTTTACGAGGCGTTCCAGCTTAGTCCTCAGGGGAAGAGCATCTGTGGCCGACCTCTACTATCTAATCCTATCTGGGGTTGATTACAGATATCCATGGGCGACAGTAGACACTTACCATCAGGTGGAATGCATGCTCGTCTGCTACTCCTATTATTATTTTATTAATCTCTCAGGTATGCAGGGTTCCTCTCAATATATCTTTCACCATTTAAGCAAGTGATAATTAATTTCTAATACGCACATGACTGAAAAATCAGAGGATTTGAACCTCGGACCCCTCGATCAACAGGCCGAGTTTCTTAACGACTAGGCTAACACTGCGGTTATGTAGAAGAAATAGATATAGCAATAATACCTCTAAAGACACCACTGTGCTTCAACTGTAACCAATTCGACCCAAAAATCCTTTAAAATTGTAAAACATGTTTAAATATAATAAAGATTATTGCAACTCCATTTTCGAATCAAAGGTCGGTAGTAGGCGTCTGTAAACACAATGAAATTCCTTTTATTATTACATAACTGTCTACAATGGACATTTAAGACCTCGGAAGTATTGCTAAGAATTTACTATTAGGTTTGTGGCACATTGTTTACAAAAACAAATATTAATTGAAGTTCGTTTTCGTTGTGTAACAGAGGCGATTACCCTAGAACGTGGTCATACGATAATTAACCTTTAGAAATACTTTGTAAAAATTTCAAGTTTTTTTTACAATATAGGAGTAGCAGACTAGCATGCAGTCCACCTGATGGTAAGTGGCTACTGCCGCCCATGGACATCTGTATTGATTACAGATAGGATTAGATATTCCTACATGAAGTCGGCCACAGATGCGCCGCTACCCCTGAGGACTAAGCTGGAACGCCTCGGAAAAGTCTGTCTTCCTTACCACACACAGCAGCGCCTAACACTGCTGGTATTAGGCAGAAATAGGTGTGGCGGTTGTGATGCCGGAGTCGAACCACAAAGGGTTCTACCACCTTAATAATCTATTACAGTTCAAGAGATAAAGCCCTGTGACAGACGGATAGACAGCAGAGGCTAGTATAGTCCGCGTAAAAGTGCTAGTCCGCTCTGAATATAGAAATGAGTCGCGTCGCCATAGCAAATTAATAAATCGCCATACAGGGCCGCATTGAAAACCAGTCGCCGGAGTCTGTTATTTCTCACAGGCATCGGCAGAGACTGAGTGCGACCATTTTTGCTGCTATACTGTATCGTTTACATCACGTGTTTTTTTTATTTGTTATTATTTTTTTTGGAGCCCTTCCATTGTCATTATTTTCTTTTGTATGTTGTACCTTGTATAGCATGTAAAATAAATGGTTTCTTTCTTTCTTAAATTGTATGACTACACCTGCTCGCAACAACTGCAGAGCGGACTAGCAGTTTGGCGCGGACTATATTAGGGTTCCGTTCTGAATCGAGCATGTATTTCACATATTAGTAAATGGTCACTGCCGTCTATGGACTGTACCCTTACCATGAGTTTTCACAACATCCCACAATTTTACGTTACGTTTACTCAATCCATTATTCTGTTCCGTTTGTTTCAGTAGACTGAGTCAACGTAACAATAAGTGATCAAGTCTTTTGTCTACCTCACAAGTTCGCATAAAAGAGAGACATAACATAAAGCGCCATTTTGTCAATTTAGACATTTAATGTTACGTTACTGACACTATAGTTCTGATACAACCGCTAGGGGCGCTGATTGGAAATTGTATGGGCAAATACGTAAACAAATACCAAAACAGTCGTATTTGTCGAAACGTAAAGACTCATGGTAAGGGTACTGTAACCAACTTCATATACACTGGTTCTACCTGAAAAGTTCCGATAATCGGATCGGATTGTAGGATGTGTGCGACCATCCTAATAGATAGAATGCTATTTATGATAATCGATAGTTCAAAATGACATTGATAATTGTATGATAATGAGATAGAGAGAGTATTGAAAAAATATTTAAATTTTATTTTGATTTTTTTCTTCCTAATCTTAATATTTGTTGTTGTTGTAGGTGGCAGAATTCTTTGTGGTTCGGCTCCAGCCACCACCGCCACAAGTATCTGTTATAAACAACAGTGTAGCGCTGCTGTGTTTTGTTTGAAGGGTGTGGCAAAGGAAACATATTATGTACTTATCCGAGGCGTTCCAACATAGTGGGGTAGCGGCATATTTGCAACCCCGGGAAGGCGGTATGTGTGGGCGCATATCGTCGTGTACACTAGACGGTATGGCCAGCGTCAGGACTGGATTTAAGGGAGGGCAATCGGGGCCGCAGCCCACGGGCCTCCACAAAAGATGGGCCCCCACAATAGAGACGTCGGATTTTTTTTTAAATTCCGACTAGTAAACACTAGCAAAAAATATCTTTTCCTTTGATATTTTTTTTCGCTGTTTTACCTTTATCTACAGTACTTTGTACAAACATGAATACTAGAAGAATCTACCTGCGTTTCACAATAAAATATTTATTGAAAAACTCAACTGAAAAAATTGATCATTTTATTCGGAAAATAATTTGGGGCCAGGGGGCCCCCACTCCTTTGTTGCCCCAAAGCCTCTAGACCTCTAAATCCGGCCCTGGGTATGGCTAGCGTCATGCTCATCTGGGTGGAGCCCGACAGCTCAACGCGCTAAGAGGACAGTTGCGTTTGGGAGATCACGGAGTTCTCTATGCAGCGCCGAGGACGACCACCGGGGGGTCTTAGTGCATGAATCCCACATAATCCCGTGTCGCTCTCGTGGCACTTCACGCAGAAATATAGCGGTTTCTTATATGGAGACCCCCATATTTATTGGACTTTTTTTTCATTTTGACTATTTTTTTGTCATAGCGTCCGACATTATCCGTATTCTGTAAAAAATGTCTATTTATTACGGGGGATAGATACCAGGGATAGAGCCCTGTGACAGACGGATAGATAGCGGAGGCTTAGTAGCTAATAGGGTTCCATTTTCGCCCTTTAGGTACGGAATCCTTAAGAGGTTACGCTGCTACACACTTGATATTACTGATTAGTTAGAAGTAATTTGTTAATTACATTTCAAATGCAAGAACAATTTAATCAGTTTCATAAATGGACTACGCCTAGTTTAGTAAGATCCTGTGCGGCTTGCGGCTCCGGCGTGCGGCTTGCGGCTGCGATGTGCGGCTGACGCAAGTTTTTATGTTAGCGAGTTGAAGGTGGTACAACCTTTTGTGGTTCGACTCCGGCGGCACCACCGCTACATCTATTTCTGCCTCATAACAACAGCGTTAAGCGCTATTGTGTTCTGGTTTGAAAGGTGTGGAAAGGGAGACATACTGTGCCGAGGCGTTCCAGCTTAGTCCTCAGGTGTAGCGGCGCATCTGTGGTCGACCTCGGGTAGGAATATCTAATCCTATCTGGGTTTGATTACAGATGTCCATGGGTGGCAGTAGCCACTAACCATCAGGTGGACTGCATGCTCGTCTGCTACTCCACAGATTAGATTAGAGCCCTACCTGAGATCGGCCACAGACCGCTATCGGTGAGGAGTAAGCTGGAACGCCTCGGAAAACCATTTTTCCCTTACCACACCGTTCAAACCAGAACACAGCATTGCAGTTATATCAAAACTTGTATTTAAATACTTTATCCTGCGTGGAGATTAATACGAATTATACCAACGTAAGAAATCGTGGGAAGTGGACCAGACTACGATTGTTGTCCTGGAATTTCGGGATCCTGGTATTCCAAACCTTAAACAACGCAAAACGCAAACGCATAACGCAAACGCATGACGCATTAGAAATCAACTTTGAAGCAACGCCTTACAAAACATTCGCCACTTACTCGCAATCATGAATTGCTTTTTTTGCTCGTTGGCTTGATTGATTGATTTGATTGATTTGCGATATGACAAAGGACGAATTTAATTGATGATGATGTTATTAGTAACGTTAATGTTTCTACATAAATATATTTAGCTAGAAGGAATTCAATTTATGTAGTACGAGCTTTTGCCCGCGGCTTCGCTCGCGTTACGAAGTAATATTTTCATCCCCTATTTTAGCCCCTTTGGGGGTAGAATTGTTCAAAATCCTTTCTTAGCGGATGCCTACGTCATAACATCTACCTGCATGCCAAATTTCAGCCCGATCCGTCCAGTGGTTTGGGCTGTGCGTTGATAGATCACTATGTCAGTCACCTTTGAGTTATGTATATTTAGATTGAAGTTGCAGCCGAGCATGCAGTCCTGATGATAAGTGACTACAACCGCTACAATTATTTTTTAAGAAATCCTATGACATGGATATCAAATGAAAGGCTAAATAAAATACGAAAAATAAAATGACGTTATATATTTTTTTATATATTTAAAGGCGGTAAAAACCTTTGTGGTTCGACTCCGGCGGCACCACCGCCACACCTATTTCTGCCTCATAACAGCAGTGTTAAGCGCTTCTGTGGTCTGGTTTGAAGGGTGAGGTAAGGGAGACATACTTTTTCGAGGCGTTTCGGCTTAGTCCTCAGGGGTAGCGGCGCTGTGGTCGACCACCATTAAAATCGTTAATGAAATTTTGTATGAACATAGTCTGAGACCCGAGAAAGGACATAGGATACTTTTTATCCCAGAAATTCAACGGGAACGGAATTCTAGGGATGGCGATCTAAGATCGATTAATCGGAGAATCGATCTTTTGAACCAAAAAGTCGATTATTTTAATCGATATTAGTAAGAATTGAATCGTAAACTATGCATTTGATCAAGTAATGATCTTTAGCAAAGTTCTTGTCCAAGACCCCACGAAGATGTCTGACTTGGTACGACCAATTTTCGACAGATGGCGCCACTGTCATTCCAATGAAGGTACAAATTTTCTGTTTTATGTATGTGATATTATTTTGTTAAACGCGGGCGAAGCCGCGGGCAAAAACTAGTTATTTATAAATTACACTAAAATTTTCCTAGAAGCAAAGTCAAGTGTAACACATTTCGTAACACAGTCGTTAATGAAAGAAATGTTCTAATTAACACAAATAGCTTTCGCGCACACCAATTAATAATCCAATTAAAAATAATTGTCAGTCATCACTTTTTATAGTAATGTACTATTCTTAAGCAGTTCATTGTAATAATGAGCAAACGTATTGAAAAATCTATACTAATAATATAAAGAGGAAAACTTTGTTTGATTGTAATGAATAGGCTCAAAAACTACAGGACCAATTTTAAAAATTCTTTCACCATTCGAAAACTACATTATCCATGAGTAACATAGGCTATATTTTATATGAAATATATTTGATAAATACATTTTGAGGCGGTACAAAGTTTGCCGGGTCAGCTAGTACTTTATATTTTGAAAGTTATAGGTCGCTTTGTGTATTTGTATAGTCCGCGTAAAACCGCTAGTCCACTCTGAATATAGAAATGGTTCGCGTCGCCATAGCAAATTGTATGACTACACTTGTTCGCGACAACTTCAGAGCGGACTAGCAGTTTGGCGCGGACTATGACAGCTATGAAAATAGCGTGTTTTTGTTCACGTGGGCGAAACCTTCAAAAGGTACCCGACGACGTGGGAGCGACGAAGGGTTATGTGGGATTTTTACCGCACTAAAACCCCCCCGGTGGCCGTCCTTAGCGCTTGTAGGAGAACTCCGGGATCTCTGACGTAACACAACCGGAGTCCTGTAAGCGATCTGGCTTTGCCCTGGGGAAGCAGTTTTCGCTCCTCCCACACCATCTGGTATTCACGACGGTATGCGACCACACATACCGCCGTCCTTCCCGGGGTCGTTACTGGACGGTTCGAGCTCCCGCTCTTGCCGCCCGCAACCCCGAAGCCCCCTTTTAGTCGCCTCTTACGACAGGCAGGGGATACCGTACCCCTATTCTAGTCCTGGAACTACAGGGAGATGAAGGGGGGTCTACCTAAGTACTGCGTATGTAAAAACAATAAATAAAGCGAAAAAAACTATAAAATAACGGCTTGTCGTATCGGTACCCCAACGACTTTTACTTTTTTATTTTTAGTATCTGTTTTGTCATTAAATTCTTTTGAACTGTACAGTACTGTACTCACTAAAATATTCTAGTGTATTTTTCTTAGAGCGATATAGCCCAGTCACAGACGGACAGGTAATGGCGACTTAATAATGGAGTCCTTGTTACTTTTTAAGTCGTCAATCCATTATTGTCCCACTTTTGGGCTCCGGGTCTCCTCTCAGAGTGAGACGTATTAGGCCATAGTCCACCGCACTGGCCCAGTACGAATCGGTAGACTTCACACACCTTAAAAATTAAAAACGAAAACTTCTATGTTTGTCCACCGCAACCGTCACCGAGCCGATACCGATAATTAATGACGGCGCCGAAGTAGCGTACATACATTTTCTATAGCAGCTTGTCCACCGAACGTCCGTCACCCGAGCACCGTCATCCCGGCCGCTGATATTTCGAGTAGATCCGCGTGACCGCTAGATCGGCACCGAGTTTTTGTCGGGCCGATGTGCCGGCAATATAAAACACGTTGGAAATTGTCCATACACCGTCGTCGCACGCCGATATCGATCGAACAAAATAAACCGCCGATATCGGTCGCGGTGGACAATCATATGGTGGTGGATATTAAAATCGGCCCGAAATAAATCTCGATCTCGGTGTCGGCTCGGTGACGGTGCAGTGGACAACGACCTGCGTGTAGATTTACGACGTTTTCCTTTACCGGTATCATCATCATCATCAACAACCCATTACTGTCCCACTGCTGGGCACGGGTCTCCTCTCATAATGAGAAGGACTAGGCCATAGTCCACCGCGCTGGCCAAGTGCGTATTGCTAGACTTCACATACCTTTGAGATTTTTTTTTATAAATCTCTCAGGTATGCAGGTTTCCTTCGCCGTTTAGCAAGTAATAATTAATTTCTAATACGTACATAACTTAAAGTGCGTGCCAGAGATAGGAACCTGGGACCCTCGAAAAAAGAGGCCGTTTCAACCACTAGGTTATTACTGCCCTTTGGTACGGAACCCAAATGATCCAAATACACAATATATATAAAAATAAAACAGGAATCGTCCGTCAATCAGAAATGTCAGGATGCCCATACATTAAGACCATTTCGGGGACAAAAAGCACCGCTCACCCTTGACATTACGTTCTTATTGAGTGGGACCGGTTTAATCCCATCTGTGGATGGTTGTATACTGAATGTAACCAAGTAAATACAAAATGGATTAAAGCTCCAACCTTCTAAATTTATTTAAGAACTATATTTATTGAGAATCAATTTCTTGTAATTTTTAACTCAACCAGAGCTAACAATAAGAAAATAATTGTCAAAATTAGAATAAAAATAGCAGTTAAGTCAATAAGTAAGTTAGAAAAGTAATCAATGGAGGGCATAGTCCACGCCAAACTGCTAGTCCGCTCTGAAATTGTTGCGAGCAGGTGTAGTCATACAATTTGCTATGGCGACGCGAATTATTTCTATATTCAGAGCGGACTAGCAGTTTTACGCGGACTATACTCCCGACTTTGGATAAGAATTTAGTTATTTTTTTAAATATTGGTATAGCAACTAAGCATGAAGTCCACCTGATGGTAAATGGTCACTGTTGCAAATGGATATTGATTTGCAAGTGGTATAACCCTCTGTGGTTCGACTCCGGCGGCACCACCGCCACACCTATTTCTGCCTAATAACAGTAGTGTTAGGTGCTGCTGTGTTCTGCTTTCAAGGGTATGGTAAGAGAGACAGACTTTACCGAGGCGTTCCAGCTTAGTCCTCCCGGGTAGCGGCGCATCTGTGGCCGACCTCAGGTAGGAATATCTAATCCTATCTCGAGTTGATTACAGATGTCCATGGGTGGCAGTAGCCACTTACCATCATGTGGACTGTATGCTCGTCTGCTACTTATATTATAAAAAAAAGGAAAAAAAAGAGTCATATTTAAAGAATTTTAACTTAGCAGGGGTAGCGGCGCATCTGTGGCCGACCTCAGATGGGAATCCGGCCTTGTCTGGAGTTGATTACAGATGTCCATAGGCAGCAGTAGCTACTTAACATCAGGTGAACTGCATGCTCACCTCTATATTATATGTAAACAAAATCAGGGTTTTTTTTATAACTTTAGAGTAGCAGACGAGTATGCAGTCCACCTGATGGTAAGTGGCTACTGCCGCCCATGGATATCTGCAATCAATCCCAGATAGGATCAGATATTCCTACCTGAGGCCACAAATGCGCCACTACCCCTGAGGAATAAGCTGGAACGCCTCGGAAAAGTATCTCCCTTACCACACCCTTCGAAACGGAACACAGCAGCGCCTAACACTGTTGTTACCTATTAGGTAGAAACAGGTGTGACGGTGGTGCCGCCGGAGTTGAATCACAAAGGGTTCTACCACCTTCAATACATCGTTTTGGGTTTTGAGAAAACATCGAAAATCCCTGCACGTGGTTTAAACATAAAACAAACCAGAGATAAGTTATTCAGATACCTAAGCAATGTGTAATAATCATTAATAATGACTAATAACTTTATGAATATACAATGACGATAATATTAATTCAATTATGTATCGTGGTATGTGGAGCAATACGACTGGTTTGTTAGGGTTCCGTACCTATAGAGTAAAAACGGAACCCTATTATAGTCCGCGTAAAACTAGTCCGCTATGAATATAGAAATGAATCGCGTCGCCATAGCAAATTGTATGACTACACCTGCTCGCAACAACTTCAAAGCGGACTAGCGGTTTGGCGCGGACTATACCAAGCCTCCGCTGTCTGTCCGTCTGTCGGTATGTCACAAGGATTTATCTCCTGAATCGTAATAGAGACGCTTGAAATTTTTACAGAGTGTGTATAATGGTGTCCGCTATAACAACAAATACTAAAAAAAATGTGAGCCGTCACGGGACGCCTGGCAGATGTGAAACATCGACATTATTGATGTGAAACATCTATAGCCGCACGTAAAACTGATTTCTGGCGTGGCGACGCATGCCGTATACGATGGTATATAAATACAGTCTATATGCAGTAGTGTGTACGGTGTGGCGACGCGTCGCCATGCGCAATCGAATTCAATAAATAGTCATCGTTATCTGGAAAAAAGTCGTAATATTTTATTTTATCATTATGACATATTTAGTTCCTATCACAATACGTTCTTTTCTGCATATTACTTTTACAAAATAATGTCGTTGTTTCACATCTGCCAGGCGTCCCGTGACGGCTCACATTTTTTTTGTAAAAGTAATATGCAGAAAAGAACATATTGTGATAGGAACTAAATATGTCATAATGATAAAATAAAATATTACGATTTTTGCGCATGGTGACGCGTCGCCACACCGTACACGCTACTGCATATAGACTGTATATATATACCATCGTAAAGCGTGGCGACGCGTCGCCATGGCATGCGTCGCCACGCCAGAAATCGGTTTTACGTGCGGCTATAGATGTTTCACATCAACAAGGTTCAAATAAATGGGGGGTCGCAATACGGTATTTTTGGGCGATTTTCCCTTCTCGCTCTTCGCTATCTCCTGAACCGTAATAGGAAGACAGTTCAAATGTTTACAACGCATTTAGGTACCTTCTTCTATGTCGGCTATGATAACACATACTAAAAATAAATAAATAAAAATTTTGTCTTACGGAACCCTCCACGTGCGAGTTAGACGCACTTGGCCAATTATACAAAATACTTAATAAACTTTTAATGCAAGGTTTTTATATAGATTCCTAAGTTTTGCATTAGCGTCTAAGTTTATCTACACTTGCATATAAAATAATATCTGTGTCTGTACATCGAGCATTTTGAAAACAAATGTTAAAAGAACTGAGAATAAGGAATAGTAGATATTTCTATCATTGTTCACATTTCGTGTCTGTCCGTGGTTCGACTCCGGCGGCACCACCGCCACACCTATTTCTGCCTAATAACAGCAGTGTAGCGCTGCTGTGTTCTAGTATGAGGTGTGGTAAGGGAGACGTACTTTTCCTAAGCGTTCCAGCTTAGTCCTCAGAGGTAATTACAGATGTCCATGGGCGGCAGTGGCCACTTACCATCAGGTGAACTGCATGCTCCTATATTATAAAAAAATCCAGCTTAGTGCTCAAGGGTAACGGCGTATCTGTGGCTGACCTCAGGTCGGAATATACTTATGGAGTTGATTGCAGATGTTCATGGGCGGCAGTAGCGTATCAGGTGGACCGCATGCTCGTCTGCTACTCCTATATTAAAATAAATCCAGCTGAGTCTTCAGAGATAGCGGTGCGTCTGTGGCCGACCTCATAGGGATCTATTTAATCTGGGGTTGATTACGGATGTTTACGAGCGGCAGTAGCTTACCATCACGACCCGCGTGGCAGAGTGGTCACCATACCGGTCTGACGGGCAAAGGGTTCCGGGTTCGATCCCCGGCAAGACAGATATTTGAATGATGAATTTAGATATCTATTCTGGGTCTGGGTGTTTGTGTATTCGTCTTTGTGTGTGTCCATGTCCACGATACAGGGAATCCTAGTGTGGGGCTGTGAGTTTATTAAGCATTTATCAGGTGGTGCTCTGTTTGTCCCTGTATTTCCGGGAGTAGAATAGGGCTACGGTATTCTCTGCCTGTCGTTAGGCGACTAAAAGGGGGCTACCGGGGTTGCGGAAACACCAGATGATGTGGAAGGAGACAAAAGTGCCGAGCCCGGTCGATGCTCGCGCTTGGAGGACTCCGGTTGAGTTCCGTCGGAGATCCCGGAGTTCTCCAATAAGAGCCGAGGACGGTCACCGGAGGGGTTTTAGTGCGATAAAAATCCCACATAACCCGGCGTCGCTCCCACGTCGTCGGTACCTTTTAAAGGTTTCCCCCTCGTAAACAAAAAAAAGGGTCGGGGTGTTCGATTATTCGTCTGTGTGTGTCCATGGCGCCCACAATACAGGGAATCCTAGTGTGAGGCTGTGAGTGCAAAGCGTTTATTAAGCGTTTATTAGGTGGTGTTCTGTAACTATTTTAATAAATAAATCCTCCCACAATTAAAGTCCTTGATTAAGCAAGAAATTAATTCTTGCTTAATCCTTTATTAACCTTGACATTTACTGTACATACGATATGTAGAGTACTCGATACAAGTTTTAATCATATGTGGACCGCGTTATGCAATAGTGACAGTAATAAATGATTAATATTTTTCATACTTGGTCAGATGTGGACTATGACTAAACTCTGAGAGGAGATCCGTGCCCAGCTCACAGGAGTGAGTTGAAAATGACTATGATTCAATTACTAAGCTATTAATAAGCAATTAATTAATGGAATAATTACCATATTCCCATTAATTTATTACTTATAGACATACTAGTGGTGCCCGCGGCTTCGCCCGCATTTTAAAGAAATAATACGACATACATAAAACGGAAAATTTATACCTGCATTGGATTGACAGTGGTGCCATCTGTCGAAAATGGGTCTTACCAACTTCCAAACCCTCGTGGGCTCTTGGACAACAACTTTGCTAAAGATCATCACTTGATCAAATGCATAGTTTCCGATTCTATAACTACTTACGAATTAAAAATTAAATAATAAAACCACGGACTAAATTGTGAATCTAAACCATTTTCAAGTCCCTTTGAACACACACAACAAATTTCATCAAAATCAGTCCAGTCGTTTAGGAGGAGTTCAGTGACATACACACGCACGTAAGAAATATATATAAAGATGTAATCATTTCCACATTAGATTGGTTTTAACTGAAGTTGGCCACAGTTGTTACCCCTGGGGGCCTACCACCATCTTTAAAAACCATCATAGTTCAGGAAAGTTTTATTTCCTCCTTAAAACAGTAAAATATTCCGTCATACACAGTTGAACAAACTTAAACCTTTATTCATAGTCATTAGTCATATTTTGCTTAAAAAGTTAAATTTCATGCAAAACAAAAAACATGATTAAAATAATATTGTTCTAAGAAATAGTAGTAACCCCCTGAGCACTAAAGGCTAAGTTAGAATGCCTCGTATAAAAGTCTTTACCAGGTCTTTAGAAGGTGGTAGAACCCTTTGTGGTTCCCCCCCCCCCCCAACCCCGGCGGCACCACCGCCACACCTATTTCTACCTAATAACAGCAGTGTTAGGCGCTGCTGTGTTCCGGTTTGAAGGGTGTGGACTTTTCCGAGGCGTTCCAGCTTTCTCAGGGGTAGCGGCGCATCTGTGGCCGACCTCAGGTAGGAATACCTAATCCTATCTGGGATTGATTACAGATGTCCATGGGCGGCAGTAGCCACTTACCATCAGGTGGACTGAATGCTCGTCTGTTACTCCTATATTATAAAAAAAAAACATATCATATTCGAAGCTTTCCTTATCTCAAACTAGAACGTAGCAGCGCTATACTGAAGTTATGATGCAAAAGACCTCATTTTTTTTGATATTACATATTTTATATTTCTTGATAAAAATTGATTAAAATAAATTTATAAAACTCTTTTTATTTTCGAAAGATCTGCCTTAATCACATTGATTTTACGACTCTATTTTCCGACAATGGGTTGTTGCCCATTATATAACGAAATCATAATATATAATTTAAATTTTTAATTATTTTTTGCTTTACTGGTTACTTATAGCATGAAGCATCCAATTAATTATGGGTGCGTCGGCACCTGTTTTGCAAAATACTTTTAGAGGCACAAGACTTGCACTCTATAGACTAGGAGCTGGAGAGAAAATACATTAAAGAAGATGTTTCAAAATGTATGTCCAAATGTATGTGTGTTTCAAATGTATGATTCTCGGTGGCCCTTTTGTACATTATTAAGTACATTTTTTACATTACTAAAAATGAAGAAAAAATGCAAAGAACCATTCTTAGTGGTTCATTTTCTTCAAATCAACTTCATCATCATCATTAATTTTATTAATAACAAAATCTACAGGTCATAACCGCCCGGCTACTATCTCTTGAGCAACTGGTAGCTGATAGTTGCTGGTAGTAGTTCATGTATCTGTATAGCGTAGTAGCGTGTAGACTCGCATAGATTTTCGAATAAAATAAAACATATACCACTTTTTAGTCCATCAAAATATTCAAACCAAAGTCGAATGCCTGAGCGACAGCGGATTAAGCAACTGCTCCATAGTTCAAGCGACAATAAGTAGTCTATCGCGTTTTGACGCGTTGACGAGCATGCAGTCCACCTGATGTTAAGTAGCTACTGCCGCCCATGGACATCTGTAATCAACCCCAGATAGGATTAGATATTCCTACCGGAGGTCCTACCTAGGTGCCTGAGGTACCTAGAAGCGCCGCTACCCCTGAGGACTAAGCTGGAACGCCTCGGACAAGTCTATCTCCCTTATCACGCACTTCAAACCGGAACACAGCAGCGCCTAACACTGCTGTTATTAGGTAGAAATAGGTGTGGCGGTGGTGCCGCCGGAGTCGAACCACAAAGGGTTCTATCACCTTCAAAAAGCATAAGCGATAATAGTCAAGCGATGCTATGTTCATTTAAAGGGTATGGCAAAAGAGGCTTTTTGGACTCGCCTCGGTATAACTGACATAATTTCCTTACTGAAGTATCTTATTGACCTCGATAATGTATAGCGTTGAGTACAGATTTATTATGTCAATTTTAGATGTTGGTGTGCGCGCCCATTGTAAAATTCACTCTCATAATTTTTCCATCAGAAGTATAAATTAAATATTCATTTTTAAATTTGAATTCCCCTTATTAAACTCTATACTATGATTTCAACATTTATTCATAATTCCTACGTGTGTATAAGTTACACAACACGCTCCTAGACTATCCAATATGGCGTGCTTCCGTAGGGTAACGAACGACATTTTAATTACTGGAATATTCAATCAGATGCCAGCGTTGAGTGTATTCTGTTCAAAACGACATTTTTTGTTTATGTTGCTATATATGGTTGTGTAAAACTAGATGACTTGATTTAAATAAATCTTAAATGTTTTAATTTATTTGTTGTGATGGCATACTGACTTTTTTTATAATATAGGAGTAGCAGACGAGCATGCATCTGATGGTAAGCTACTGCCGCACATGGACATCTTTAATCAATCCCATAAGATTCGATTCACACATGAGGTCGGTCACAGATGCGCCGCTACCCCTGAGGACTAAGCTAGAACGCCTCGGAAAAGTCTTTCTCCCTTACTACACCCTTCAAACCGGAACACAGCAGCGCTTAACACTGCTTTTATTAGGTAGAAATAGGTGTGGCGGTGCTGCCGCCGGAGTTGAACCACAAAGGGTTCTACCACCTTCTAATGCGCCGCTACCTCTGAGAACCATGCTGGAATGCCTCGGATAAGTATGTCATCCTTCAAATCAGAACAGTAGCGTTTAACTGTCTGTTATTTTTGTTAGATAATATCAATATCACCGGGGGGATACTCACCTACTTCAGAACTGTCCTAGCAAAGAGGGGTCCCTAAAAGTCGGAGCTACCATGCTACTCTCCCTTAACTTCGCATTCCAAGTTGTAGCCATAGATTAGTAAAGATTACTCTCTCCTAACAAGAAAATGTAACCAGTTTTGACAATTGAAATAGTTGCGAAAAAAAGTTTTTCCACGTCTCCGTGCTAAAATGTCCCTAAAATATTTGAAATAATTATTTATTTATTATGTAAATTACGCAGTATTAGCTATTTATTCGTAAATTTTCTCACAAAATGTTTTTATTTGTCAAAAATTTTAAAAAAGAACTTACCAATAAGCGGTTTGTGGCTTCATTCAATTTCAAGGCGGCGAAGTATCTTTACTAATCTATGATTGTAGCATAGTAATTCATTCAGCTATTATTAAGCTGAAAGAGGTGTCGTCCCTGTAGTCCCGGGACCAGAATAGGGCTATGGTAGCCCCTGCCTGTCGTTAGAAGCGACTAAACGGGGCTTCTGGGGGCAGGCTGCAAGAGTGGGAGCTCAAAACGTCTAACAAGCGACCCCGAAAGGACAGCGGTTTGTGTGGTCGCATATCGCTGTAATACCAGGGGATGTGAGAGGAGCGTAAATTATTTTGCTCCCCCAGGGCAGAGCTCGATAGGGGTTTGAAGTGCTCATCGCGTTTGAAGGACTCCGGTTGTCTTCCGTTGGAAAACCCGGAATCCTACTCCCACGTCTTCGGGTACCGTTTGAAGGGTTCTCCCTCATCAACAAAAAAAAGGTTGAACGAGGAACGTGGTACCGACGAAAACGGACTTCAAATATTTAAAAACATATTCCTTATCACAACACATTTATTATCTGTACATACTTCACATATCTTATCTGTGCTACTGTTTCAATAAATAACAATAATAGTAATTGCATACAGTAAGTTAAGGTTGATCAATATTTTACATTCAAAATGGCCGTTGCTACTTCAATTTGAATTTTCCTGTTGATGTTAATAAAAAATATTACGTATAAGCAAGTATTTGTTATTGTAGACGGTGGCCTTACATTGAACGTAAGATGTAAACATTTGCTTTATTATATCGTCTGTTTTTATTTTTAAACTTTGTATACACTCCTTAGATATTTTCAAGTTAAATATCTCGTTTTGAACGATTTTAAAATTATTGTTTTTGTAGAACAAAGCATATTGTTATCGGGTAATGGCAAAATGAAATAAAATATCTCACCGCCTTGTAATTGAAGGAAGCCATTAAATAACTTAAACGGCTGACAATTCTGTCAGCTATTTAATGGCTGTCATGGTGTAATATACGCGGAACAATGCCGACATGCCCAGTTAAGTGGTGCAAAAATACGAAATCGAAGAAAAGGCGCGGAGATATATCGTTTCATTCGTAAATGATCTAAAAACATCATTTTTTAATATTTTTCAAACACGAAAATAGATAACAGTATTAATTTCGATTGTCAAAACTAGTTACATTTTCTTGTTAGGAGTGAGTAATCTATACTAATATTATAAAGAGGAAAACTTTGTTTGTTTGGTTGTAATGAATAGGCTCAAAAACTACTGGATCGATTTTAATAATTCTTTCACCATTCGAAAGCTACATTATCCACGAGTAACATAGGCTATATTTTATATGAAATATATTTGATAAATAGATTTTGAGGCGGTACAAAGTTTGCCGGGTCAGCTAGTGTAACAACTCCATGTAGAACAGGCTCTATCTGAAGCTGATCACAGCGTTGCCACTGTGGAATAAGGTGGTCGTCCCATATGTCAGCCGGCATCCATACTCTCACACCTAAACTTAAGAACTCCTGTACGCTAGATACAATTGCTACCTCTGAGGATTAAGTTAAACAGCCTTACCATACCCTTCAAACCAGAACGCAGCAACGCTTAACACTGTTGTTATGAGGCAAAAATAAGAGTCAATGGTATCCTAAGTAACATTATAAATACGAATATGCTTTCTTTTATTGTTTGTGGGCTGCACTTTCATAGCTTAGGAACATAACTAATTTCTATGAAATTTTGGCGTACCCGTGGGCAACGTACATTTTGCGGGGGCTGCCACATTACAATGTAAACATGGAGCCTGGACTAAAAAGTCGATTTGATTTGGCAAAATTACAAATGTCACATAGAGTAATACGCCGACAAATACGTATTTCAGTATACGTATTGCGCCTTACGCCGCCACTGTGGGGTTTTTTTATATATTATATTTATAATATAGGAGTAGCAGACGAGCATGCAGTCCACCTGATGGTAAGTGGCTACTGCTGCCCATGAACATCTGTAATCAACCCCAGATAGATATTCCTACCTGAGCCACAGATGCGCCGCTACCCCTGAGGACTAAGCTGAAACGCCTCGGAAAAGTCTCCCTTACCACACCCTTCAAACCAGAACACAGCAGCGCCTAACACTGTTGTTATTAGGCAGAAATAGGTGTGTAAAAGTACCGTTCCCGAGGCAACATGTGACCTCGGACGAAGCCGCTGGCAAAAGTTAGTCTTGTATTAAATCATCTCCCTTGCCATATTTCAAACCAAAACAAAGCAGCGACAGCAGAAATAGGTGTGGCAGTTGTAGGTACAATAGTACCCGTAATTGTACTATTTTGTCCTTATTGTACCAAGTATGCGGAAATGTACTCTTAATGACGACCGGACGGATCACTTGCGTGGTATGGTAATGATTAAGGAGATACGAAGATTTGGATATGGTAGATTTATTTGTTTTTTTTTAATAATATAGGAGTAGCGGACGAGCATGCAGTCCACCTGATGGTAGATAGCTACTGCCGTTCATGGACATTTTTAACCAACCCCAGATAGGATTAGATATTCCTGAGGTCGGCCACAGACACGGTGCTACCCCTAAGCCACACCCTTCAAATCAGAACACAGCAGCGCTTAACACTGATGTTATTAGATAGAAATAGGTGTGGCGGAGGTGCCGCCGGAGTCGAACCAAAGAGGGTTCTACCACCTTCTAAATACAGCAGACTATGCGCGTTTAAAAGTGTAAATTCTGGAGTTTTCATGGACTTTCATTATTAAGCAGAATTTCGATCTTATTTTCGAAAATAAAAGTAACCTACGTTACTCCTCATAACATCACTCCTCTCCACTCCACTCTACAAAAACACTCACAATTATACATCGTTTAAAAACTAAAAACCACGCTAAAATCGCACAAGGAAAATCGTTAATCCTGATTCCTGACGATCCTGATGAGGAGAATGGAATAAAAGTATTAAAATCGTGTATTATCATCGGTTCTTGATAATTGTTCAAAATTTTAAATTAATCGCACCGTTCAAAGTGGGTAAAAATCAAATTCAAAGATTCCGTTACATACATACATAGATACAACCCAAGCTAATAAAAGCGTGGTAAAAATAGCCGACCGCCGGGGATTAAGCTCGGAACGCTTACCGAGTATGGCGAGCAGAGACCACGGCACTTATGTCACAAAAAATCTTATATTGGGGCGAGTATAGCATGCATTTTTAAATCTACCGCATCCATTCTTCGCACATTGGTGCCACAACTTTTATTTCGTTCAACATTTTGTTGGAACCAGCCCACTACATAAAGGTATTGTTTATGCCCAATAAATGTCGTCAAGTTTCAATGAAATATATACATAATGTATATGGAACATTGTAGCGAATTCTTTCGTTAATTTAGTTATTGACATTTAGTATTATCAGTGATAGCTTAGTGGTTAAGAAACTTGTCTCTTGATCGAGTCCGAGGTTCAAATCCACGCAATCTGATTTTTTTTTTTTGATTGAAGTTATGCGCTTATAGAAATTAGTTATCACTTGCTTAAACGGTGAAGGAAAACATCGTGAGGAAACCTGCATACCTGAGAAATTAAAAAAAAATTCAAAGGTGTGTGAAGTCTACCAATACGCACTTGGCCAGCGCGGTGGACTATAGCCTAATCCTTCTCATTCTGAGAGGAGACCCGTGCCCAGCAGTGGGGTAATAACGGGTTGATGATCATGATTTTCGGATAACGAATTTTTTAGTTGCGGAGGGTAATGTTTTTCATGTGTATGATAGATGTATGTTTGTATGTATATATGTATGTCTCATTCTTTGTCATACTTGCAGGTCAAACGGCTTGACGGATATTAACATATGAGGTGTCGTTGGATTCGTCTAAATTGTGGGATTGACATTGGCTTTATTTTCAAGCAGTCGGGTTTTCTTTTAGAATTCTGTAGTATTTTTTACTAAATACATGTAGAAAACGAGGATGAAACTACCTAATAGTAAATTACTAATTTAAATACTTAGATTTCTTGTTTCTTTTTTTTTAATATTTGACTAATTTTAATGACTATGCATTACACTTGATAGTAAGTTATTTAATTAGTAATTACTTAATTAGAAACTTCTTATGATTTCTTGTTTTGAGAATATTTGACTAGTTGTCGAGGGTAATGTTTTTCGAGTGTATGCATGATGTATGCATGAGTGTATGCGTGTATGCATGATTTAAACATATGAGGTGTCGTTGGATTCGTCTAAATTATGAAAGTTCTATAGGCTTTATTTTTAAGAATTCATACATACTTTCCGAGGCCATCTTACATTTCCGAGACATACTTTTCCGAGGAATTCCGGCTTAGCCCTCAAGCGTAGCGTCGCATCTGTGGCTGACCTCAGGAGAAATACTCTTCCGAGACATTCCAGCTTAGTCCTCAGGGGTAGCGTCGCATCTGTGGCTGACCTCAGGAGAAATACTCTTCCGAGACATTCCAGCTTAGTCCTCAGGGGTAGCGTCGCATCTGTGGCTGACCTCAGGAGAAATACTCTTCCGAGACATTCCAGCTTAGTCCTCAGGGGTAGCGTCGCATCTGTGGCTGACCTCAGGAGAAATACTCTTCCGAGACATTCCAGCTTAGTCCTCAGGGGTAGCGTCGCATCTGTGGCTGACCTCAGGAGAAATACTCTTCCGAGACATTCCAGCTTAGTCCTCAGGGGTAGCGTCGCATCTGTGGCTGACCTCAGGAGAAATACTCTTCCGAGACATTCCAGCTTAGTCCTCAGGGGTAGCGTCGCATCTGTGGCTGACCTCAGGAGAAATACTCTTCCGAGACATTCCAGCTTAGTCCTCAGGGATAACGTCGCATCTTTGGCTGACCTCAGGAGAAATACTCTTCCGAGACATTCCAGCTTAGTCCTCAGGGGTAGCGTCGCATCTGTGGCTGACCTCAGGAGAAATACTCTTCCGAGACATTCCAGCTTAGTCCTCAGGGGTAGCGTCGCATCTGTGGCTGACCTCAGGAGAAATACTCTTCCGAGACATTCCAGCTTAGTCCTCAGGGGTAGCGTCGCATCTGTGGCTGACCTCAGGAGAAATACTCTTCCGAGACATTCCAGCTTAGTCCTCAGGGGTAGCGTCGCATCTGTGGCTGACCTCAGGAGAAATACTTTTCCGAGACATTCCAGCTTAGTCCTCAGGGGTAACGTCGCATCTGTGGCTGACCTCAGGAGAAATACTCTTCCGAGACATTCCAGCTTAGTCCTCAGGGGTAGCGTCGCATCTGTGGCTGACCTCAGGAGAAATACTCTTCCGAGACATTCCAGCTTAGTCCTCAGGGGTAGCGTCGCATCTGTGGCTGACCTCAGGAGAAATACTTTTCCGAGACATTCCAGCTTAGTCCTCAGGGGTAACGTCGCATCTGTGGCTGACCTCAGGAGAAATACTCTTCCGAGACATTCCAGCTTAGTCCTCAGGGGTAGCGTCGCATCTGTGGCTGACCTCAGGAGAAATACTCTTCCGAGACATTCCAGCTTAGTCCTCAGGGGTAGCGTCGCATCTGTGGCTGACCTCAGGAGAAATACTCTTCCGAGACATTCCAGCTTAGTCCTCAGGGGTAGCGTCGCATCTGTGGCTGACCTCAGGAGAAATACTCTTCCGAGACATTCCAGCTTAGTCCTCAGGGGTAGCGTCGCATCTGTGGCTGACCTCAGGAGAAATACTCTTCCGAGACATTCCAGCTTAGTCCTCAGGGGTAGCGTCGCATCTGTGACTGACATCAGAAGAAATACTCTTCCGAGACATTCCAGCTTAATCCTCAGGGGTAGCGTCGCATCTGTGGCTGACTTCAGGAGAAATACTCTTCCGAGACATTCCAGCTTAGTCCTCAGGGGTAGCGGCGCATCTGTAGCCGACCACAAGTAGGAATCTAAGCTTATCTGGGGTTGATTATAGATGTCCACGGGCCGCAGTAGCGGCCATTACCCATCACAAACACACAAAGCCGCTAAAGAAGTTTTCACTTCAAAAAATGTGAGCCGTCACGGGACGCCTGGCAGATGTGAAACATCGACATTATTTTGTAAAAGTAATATGCAGAAAAGAACATATTGTGATAGGAACTAAATATGTCATAATGATAAAATAAAATATTACGATTTTTTTCCATATAACGATGACTATTTATTGTATTCGATTGCGCATGGCGACGCGTCGCCACACCGTACACACTACTGCATATAGACTGTATATATATACCATCGTATAGCGTCGCCACGGCATGCGTCGCCACGCCAGAAAACGGTTTTACGTGCGGCTATAGATGTTTCACATCAAAAAAACATTACACACACTACTACGCATTTAATTTAAATAAAAGCCTGTAATAAGATCTAGGACTAGATAATAGGAAGACTCCACAAAGGTTAACGGGTCCTTTTAGAAAACCAATGTCAAATAGTCTTTACATACATGATCTACATAAACTTCTAATTAGTAAACACCTTGATTAAGTTATTAAGGCTTGGCGATAAATTACCTTTAACACTTGTAGGTTTTATTTATAGTACTCAGTACTCACGTCACACTGAGTCATGTACACATAATTGCTGATTATTGATAACTAGCTGACCCGGCAAACTTTGTACCACCCCAAAATCTATTTATCAAATAAATCCTTACTAATATTATAAATCCGAAAGTAACTCTGTCTCTCTGTCTGTCTGTCTGTCTGGTTGTCTCTTCTTCACGCCCAAACCACTGAACCGATTTTAATTAAATTTTGTACAAAGATAGTCTGAGACCCAAGAAAGGATATAGGATGCTTTTATCCTGGAAATCCCACGGGTACTAGGGAGTATCCACGGGTAGTAGGGAATCGTAAACTATGCATTTGATCAAGTTATGATCTTTAGCAAAGTTGAAGGTACAAATTTTCAGTTTCATGTATGTTAGTATGTTATATTATTTTCTTTTAAACGCGGGCGAAGCCGCGGGCAGAAACTAGTTTCATACAAACTATTGCCTATGTTACTCGTGGATAATGTAGCTTTCGAATGGTGAAAGATTTTTTAAAATCGGTCCAGTAATTTTTGAGCCTATTCATTACAATCAAACAAACAAACAAAGTTTTCCTCTTTATAATATTAGTATAGATTATTAGTATAAATAAATATACACGGTAAACAATCTATGACACTAGTACACGCTCCCATAATTATCTAGATCTAGGTATCACACCGAATATTATTTTACTTAACTTGATATCTTTTGCGGCCTACTTGTGCAGATCTTTTTAGGGTTCTGTACCCAAAGGGTAAACACGGAACTCTATTACTAAGCCTTCGCTGTCTGTATCTGTCGACAAGGAATATTTCATCACCATCAATCCATTACTGTCCCACTGCTGGGCACGGGTCTCCTCTCAGAATGAGAAGGATTAGGCCATAGTCCACCGCGCTGGCCAAATGCGTATTGGTAGACTTCACATACCTTTGAGATTTTTTTTTAATCGCTCAGGTATGCAGGTTTCCTCACGATGTTTACTTCACCGTTTAAGCAAGTGATAATTGATTTCTAATACGCACATACATTTGAAAATCAGAGGTGCGTGCCTGGGATTTGAACCTCGGACCCCTCGATCGAGAGGCCGCGTTTCTTAACCACTAGGCTATCACTGCTAGGAATATTTGGTTGTACGGAACCCTCAATGTTTGATTTCGACTCGTACTGGGCCAATTATTTATATTATGGTGTTGTAAGGAAGATATATTTATCAGAGGCGTTCCAGCTTAGTCCTTAGAAGAAGCGTCGCATCTGTGGTTAATCTCGGGTAGGAATCTAATCCTATCTAAGGTTACCAGGTGAACTGCATACTTATCTGCTATATATAGAATAGAATCATTTATTTGCATAGAATAGGTACATAATCAGATGTTACAAGAATTTAGGTCCTCTTATTCTGCTAACAATACGGTAGCATGCAAATTAAATAGTTGTCAAATAAAATAAAATTATAAAAAAAAATCAATATATATATATATAGAAGTGGCAAACGAAGCTGCAGTACACTTGATGGTAAATCACTGTATGGACTTCTGTAACCAACTCCATGTAGAACAGGGTCTTTTTTTATAATATAAGAGTAGCAGACGAGCATGCAGTCCACCTGATGGTAAGTGGCTACTGCCGCCCATGGACATCTGTAATCAACTCCAGATAGGATTAGATATTTCTACCTGAGGTCGGCCACAAATGCGCCGCTACCCCTGAGGACTAAGCTGGAACGCTTCGGAAAAGTCTGTCTCCCTTACCACACCCTTCAAACCTGAACACAGCAGCGCCTAACACTACTGTTATTAGGTAGAAATAGGAATGGCGGTGGTGTTCTGGTTTGAAGGGTGTGGTAAGGGAGCCATACTTATCCAAGGCGTACCAGCTTAGTCCTCAAGGGCAGCGTCGCATCTGTGGCCGACCTCTGATAGAACTCTAATTTTATCTGAGGTTGACAGATGTCCATGGGCGACAGGACCCACTTACCATCAGGTGTAGTGGACTAAAAAACTATATGAAGTTGCCTAAATAGCTAGTATTATACAACTATAGGAGAATATAATGGTTGTACTAAACATGTTATTGACAATTATAGTTACCAATAACATTTTTTGCAATGATTGACAACAAACATGTTGATGTCTGACCGTAGGCGAACCACGCGAGAAATATAAGCGATAAAGTATGTTCTCTTTTATTTATATCTGAAATTCACGAAGTTATACTTATGTAGATCATAACAAGTTGTCCTTTAGTATTAAGCACTTAATTAATCTATATATATATAAATTAATTGCTGTTTGTTAGTCTCGCTAAAACTCGAGAACGGCTGGGCCAATTTGGTTAATTTTGGTTTTAAATTATTTGTGGAAGGCCAGGGTAGGCTTAAAAGGTTAGTACATATGAAATATATTTCATAAATAAATTATGAGGCGGGACAAAGTTTGCCGGGTCAGCTAGTTTTTAATAAAATGCGAATGGTAATGTTTTCCGAGGGTATCTATGGAAGGGTCATTTTTCGACACACCTTACAGGCCAAACGGCTTGACGACTTTGACTTATGTGGTGTCGTTAGATTCGCTTAATTGTAAAAGTGACTGATTCCTTTTTAAATTGTTTTAAGCACTCACGATTTTTAAGTGCCTAATTGTTGTCTATAAAAATTCGGAATATAACAATAATAACAACCAATGTGGTGGAGCTGTCAGTGTACTTTATACATGCTGTGGCTACCGGGTTCGATCCCTGGGTAACAGATCTTATTAATGAATTTAGATGTCTGTTCTGGGTCTAGTGTATCCATGGTACCCATGTCACAAAAAATCCTAGTGTGAAATTATTAGTATAAAAAGCGTTATTTTGTTTTTGTATTTTTAGTCTTAAATTTCAAACACTCTATATATACCTTATTTAAAGAGGTTTTATTTTTTAATTTAATCAAATCGTTTTTTATTCAAAATAGGTTCTTTACAGAGCTCTTTTTAAATGTCAATACAACTACCACCACTTCACAAGGTGTTTCGTCATGGAGAAGAAGTTAGAAGTATCATACTTATATAAAATAACTCGCTTACACGATCTACGTTCGCTTACAGCTAGAAGTGAAACACATACCTTTTTAGCGATCATTTAAATAAATTGAATTGTAATTGAAAATAGGTCATATATGATTCTGTGAATTGCTTTTTTTGGAAACGAATAATTATATCATTAAAGTATAATTTGTTTCACTAAAAATTGTATTCCAAAATGATATTTTTTATGTAGAGTTGACGAGTATGAGGAGACTATTTTAGTACAAAGGAGTGGCATCGGTGATCGTCTTCAGGTATATAGCACTCTATATCTACGGATGTCCAGTGGTAGTGGTAGCCTAGTGGTTAAAAACTCGGTTCTCGATTGAGGGGTCGCAGGTTCAAATCTCAGGCACGCACCTGATTTTTCAAAGTTATGTGCGTATTAGAAATTGTTTATCACTTGCTAAACGGTGAAGGATAAGGAGGAAACCTGCATACCTGAGAGATTTATAAACAAGTAATTAATTTAAAAAATCAAAAACCCGACTGCCCCAAAAAGGCTATTTTTATCCAGAAAGCCAAATACAAAGTTTCATAGTAGGTGTCTGCTTCAAAAACAAAAGATCTTCAAACAATATTATCATATTTTATCCTCGTAGTGCTAATTTACGCTATAAAAAGAACCTATGTGTAAAATTCCAACACGCTTAAGTTCAGCGGTTTCCCTTTGCGTTGATCTCTGGCACAGCAACTCACTCATTTAGTCAGACAGTCATCTCGATGTGTATATACGAGTATATATTATGTACTAGCTAACCCGGCAAACATTGTGTTACCATATAAATAAAAAAATGTTAAGGGTGAATTTTTATCACTTAGGGGTAAAAAAAATAGATAGTGGCCGATTCTCAGACCTACTGAACATGAATATAAAATTTGGTGAAAATCGGTGAAACCGTTTCGGAGGAGTACGGTAACTTAAATGAGAATTTTATATAAAAGATATATTATATAATGTATGTGTAATCTCCTCTTAATTTCCTTTATTTTGACATCCTACTCGATAGGTTTGGTGAATTTTTTTTAAAACGTGTTACTATTTCGTGAAAAGATTCACCATTTCCGGTCTATAAAATATATAACTTCAGTAATTCATAGTTTCGGTCATTATTTTACCTCGTTAGAGGTAGAATTTCATTATTTTTATCCAACAAGCCTGATACAAAAATTCATAGTGTTTGCTTCAAAATTGACGATTGATCAAATGTACTTTTAACCCTTATTTTACCCTCTACGGGATTGATTTTTCGGATGGGGATAAATAAGTGCGTGCTTGTTCCTATCCAGAAAGCCAAATACAAAATTTTATAGTAGTTGCTTCAAAATTAAAGGATTTCAAAAAAAACTGTTTTCCCCTATTTTACCCTCTTAAGGGTAGAATTTCCAAAAGGCCTTTCTTAGTACTTATTCACGCTATATAGAGAACCTGTGTGCAAAATTTCAGAACTGTAAGGTCCTTAGTTTAGGATGTACGTTGATTTCTGAAAAATGAAAAAGTCATTTAGTTAGTCAGTCAGTCAGTCACCTTGCTTTTTTATATATATACAAATATGTTTTTATAATCTCCGTTTAATTTCCTTTCATTTGATACCCTACTTGATAGGTTCGGTTAACTTTTTTTTTTACTTGTGTTACTATTTCGCGCCAAAAATCCGCCATTTTGTTTTTTTTTTACTAAAACCTCTCTAAGGACACTCGGGTCATTGAGACAAATATAATGACACCTTAACTGTTGAAATTCATCCAGCCGTTTGTTAGATCGGATCAAATAAAGAAAGACAAACATACAAGATACGCGCGAAAAACATAACCCTTCCTTGGCAGTCGGGTAAAAAGAAATCTCAAAGGTATGTGAAGTCTACCAATACGCACTTGTCCAGCGCGGTGGACTATGGTCTAATGCTTCTCATTCTGAGAGGAGACCCGTGCGCAGCAGTGACAGTAATGGATTGATGATGATGATGATGAGGTATAGGTTTCCTCAAGGTGAAGAAAAACACGATAATAAATTTCTAATACGCATATAACTTTTATAAATCAACCTGGATTCGAACCATGGACATCCATTACAACCGAGTTTCCAACCACTACTCTACCACTATGCAATTACGCACGCAAGTACCTATTACGGAATTACATACACACATACAAAGTCAATTATATTACAGTTATGTTGTGCAAAATATTTGTGCAAAACTTCAATGATTTGTAACTGTGGCGTTTTATTTTTGAAAATAGCTTGACCCTAGTTCAGTTTAGCAAACGAGAGACAGCGATAGTTACAGTCAACAGTCGTCGTATGTCGTCGACAGTCGTATGTCATCAACAGTAGCCTTCTGTCGTCATCAAACATCTATCATCAATATTTGCCACCTGTGGTGAACATTCGCCAACTGCCGTCAACGACAATTGTTGTATGTCGTCAACAGTAGCCTTCTGTCGTCATCAAACATCTATCATCAATATATGCCATCTGTGGTGAACAGTCGCCAACTGTCGTCAACGACAGTTGTTGTATGTCGTCAACAGCTGTTGAAAATCGCCGACAGTCACTGACTGTCGTCGAAAATTGGGGTTTGTCGTCAACAAACATTGGTGACTATCATCGACAGTCGTTGACAGTTATTGACAGTAGCTGTGTCGTTAAGCTCGCAAACAACTGTTGCTGACAGTCGTCGATAATCGCCATCTACCTTGCCAGGAAAAGTATGCTAGCTGCCTAAGAAAAGTGCCTTTACGAGGGGGAAACCCTTGAAAAGGTACCCGACAACGTGGGAGCGACGCCAGGTTATGTGGTACTTTTACCGCACTAAACCCAAGGTGGCCGTCCTCAGCACTTGGTGGAGAACTCCGGGATCTCCGATGAAACACAACCGGAGTCCTCCGAGCTGATTCCCCTATCGGGCTCTGCCCCGGGGAGCTGTTTACGCTCCTTCCGCACACCCGGTGTTTACGACGGTATGCGGGCACACTCACCGCCGTCCTTCCCAGAGTTGCTAGACAGTTCGCGCTCCCACTCTTGCCGTCCACAACCCGGAAGCCCTCTTTGAGTCGCCTCTTACGACAGTCAGGGGATACCGTAGCCCTATTCTAGTCGCGGGTACTACAGGGACACACATACGAGTCCTACCTGAAGTGGGCTAAAATTCGTTGCTATCCTTAAGATGTAAGGAACACCACTCGTAAGAAAACCAGAACACAGCAGCGCTCAACGAATTTTAGAGGTTTATTTGACTTAAACTAAAACATTTCGAGTTACTTGTGTATAAATAAATATTCCTACCTAGATATCAATATACCATATATAAAAACAGAATCAAAATAAAAACACTTAAAAAAAGGTGACAAAAAAATCTTGGTTTCCGTTTCGTTTTATTGAATCTTTAAATATAGAGAAAATTAGATGGAGCATACAAATTTTGAGTAATTTTGTATGATATTAAAGCAATAATGGTGATAGCCTAGTGGCTGAATATCATCCTCTCAATCAAGGGTCTGAGGTTCAAGCCCAAGCTCTATTTTTTCAAAGTTATCCCATTACTGTCCCACTGCTGGGCACGGGTCACCTCTCAGAATGAGAAGGATTAGGCCATAGTCCACCGCGCTGGATTAATGCGTATTGATAGACTTCACTTACCTTTGAAAACTTTTTGTATATAATTTCTCAGGTAGTAGGTTTTCTCACGATGTTTTCCTTCACTGTTTAGGCAAGTGATAATATGCATATGTAAAAAAAAGTGCTAGAATGTCGAAAGTTTTTACGATTAATCTACATTTACGCTATCTACATTTTTATACAATCTATGATGGAAGTACTTTTTATAACAAAAACAGACACGCGATACATTACATATTTATATGTATATAATGAAAAATAGAAGTTCAAGAATAGGCGAATTTATAATGAAGTATAAAGTTTTATATAATCTTGAAGTAGCTGACGAGCATGACACCTGATGGTAAGCTACTGCATGGACATCTATAATCAACCCGAGATAGGATTAGATTCCTACCTGGTGTTGGCATCAGAGCTACTACATCTGAGGACTATGTTGGAATGCCTCTAATAAGTATATCTACCTTATGCTTTCAAACCAGAACACAGCAGCGCTTAACACTGCTGTTATGACTAAAAAATTCAGAAGGTGGTAGAAGTAGAACCCTTTGTGGTTCGACTCCGGCGGCACCACCACCACACCACCTATTTCTACCTAATAACAGCAGTGTTAAGCGCTGCTGTGTTCCGGTTTGAAGGGTGTGGTAAGGGAGACAGACTTTTCCGAGGCGTTCCAGCTTAGTCCTCAGGGGTAGCGGCGCATCTGTGGCCGACCTCAGGTAGGAATATCTAATCCTATCTGGGGTTGATTACAGATGTCCATGGGCGGCAGTAGCCACTTACCATCAGGTGGACTGCATGCTCGTCTGCTACTCTTATATTATAAAAAAAAAAAAAAATGAGGTGGAGAAATAGGTGTAGCGGTGCCGCTGGAGTTGAACCACAAAGTATTGTACCAACTTCATACGTGGTAATGCATTTACGTAGTCACTACCGCCCATGGATATCTGTTACCGAGTTCAAATTACTATTCTTTTGAAGCCAAACATTTCCTTGCAGTACCTACGAGTACGTATGTGACTTACCATCAGATTGACTGCTAGCTCATTTAATACTTCTATGTTATAAAAATATGTAATAGATAATATTCCATCATCATCAGCAACCCATTACTGACCCACTGGACCCGGACTTCTCAGAATGATAAGGATTAGGCCACAAAAGTGCAAATTGGTAGACTTATACCTTCGAAAACGCTAAGATCTTTCAGATATGTAAGTTTCCTCACTATATTTTCCTTCACCGTTTAGGCAAATGATAATTCATTTCTAATTTTCTAATAAGCACATAATTCTGAAAAATTCAGATATACGTGCCTGGGATTCGAACTTGGGACCTCTGAACTGAGGCCGCGATTTAACCATAAGACTATCACTGCTATTATTTATAAACAGTAATATTTATTATACTTATTTTCAAAGGTCTATCGGTCACATGTATTTAATAGTCTAAGAGTAATATTTATAAACTTTTTTCGAAAAAACTTCCGTTTACTTATCTTTCACATATATGTACCTTTTTTTTAGCTAGACGGTTCGATCTCCCACTCTCGCCGCCCGCAACCCCGGAGCCCCCAATTAGTCGCCTCTTACGACAGGCAGGGGATACCGTAGCCCTATTCTGGTCCCGGAGCTACAGGGACATCACATATATGTACCTAGCTGACCCGGCAAACGTTGTGTTGCCATATAAATAAAAAATGTTAAGTGTGAACAACCCTTATCACTTAGGGGTATGAAAAATAGATAGTAGCCGATTCTCAGACCTACTGAATATGCATTTAAAATTTAGTGAAAACCGGTAAAGCCGTTTCGGAGGAGTACGGTAACTAACACTGTGACACGAGAATTTTATATATAAGACTAGTGGTGCCGGCGGCTTCGCCCGCATTTTAAAGATATAATATGACATACATAAAACAGAAAATTCGTACCTTCATTGGAATGACAGTGGTGCCATCTGTCAAAAATTGGTCTTACCAACTCCCAAACCTTCGTGGGCTCTTGGACAACAACTTTGCAAAAGATCATCATTTGATCAAATGCGTAGTTTCCCATTTTATAAAATGTATATAGACAAATATTCATTTTTATATAAATAGATAGATGATCGACTAACATGGATAAGTAAAGTAACTGTAGGTAAATTATGAAAAAATCGAATTTCGATCTTCTGGGTTGAAAGATCGATTCACTGAATCGATCCATTACTGGAGATCGATTAAAATAATCGATTTTGGTTCAAAATATCGATTCTCCGATTAATCGATCTCAGATCGCTATTCCTAGTTCCCGTGGGATTTCCGGGATAAAAACTATCCTATGTCCGTTCTCGGGTCTCAGACTATCTTTGTACAAAATTTCATTAAAATCGGTTCAGTGGTTTAGGCGTGAAGAAAAGACAACCAGATAGACAGACAGACAGACAGAGTTACTTTCGGATTTATAATATTAGTAAGGATAATCTAAGAGTAATATTTAAAAACTTATTTCCAAAAATCTACCGTATTATTATCTGTGGTATTGTCATTCACATATATTTAATAATCTAAGAGTAATATTTAAAAACTTATTTCTAAAAAATCTACCGTATACTTATCAGTGTTATCTTTACATATCTATACTACTTAATCTTATAAAGAGGAAAACTTTGTTTGATTGTAATGAATAGGCTCAAAAACTACCGGACCGATTTTAAAAATTCTTTCACCATTCGAAAGCTACATTATCCACGAGTAACATAGGCTATATTTTATATGAATATATTTGATAAATAGCTTTTGAGGCGGTACAAAGATTGCCGGGTCAGCTAGTATAAGATAATCTAAGAGTAATATTTATAAACTTATTTAAAAAAAATCTACCGTTTACTTATCAGTGGCGTTATCTTGACATATATTTAATAATCTAAGAGTAAAATTTAAACTTAATACCAAAAAAATCTACCGTACTTATCTGTGGTATTGTAGGACTGCAAGACATCCTGTTGCAGTCGGACTGTCCCTGCATCGTAGGCTGTAGCAAGTCTACATAATTATGTACTGACGTACTCAGGACAATACCTTGCAATGATATGTGGATCATAATAATGGCTGCCACACACTACCGATTTGACACGAGTTTTAATTAAAAATGAAAATTTATTTTTACTTTCTTTAATTAAGATTATTTTAGAATAATTTTGTACTTAATTTCCGGAAAATAATTGTAGTTTATTTTTTAATGATCTCCGGACAAAATATATCTTGAAAAGATAAATAAATATAAAAAAAAATATATTCGTTGTCAAGATAGGAACCCGTCAAAAATAAATCTACAAGTGATTTTCAAAAATTGTTTTGAATGCAGAAATAATCAAGAGGATTCGTAAATTAATCTTTTCTTTTTCTTTTTTATTCTGATTAGAAAATATCTGAATATACCTAATAATGTTTTCGTCACAGGTATAACACACTCAGGCGTTACATTTCAATATATTTTTATTTATAAATTAATTGTCTCAGCGAGAGTGTAGACTCGTTGTAAAGTAAGCGACCAGTATAAATTGGAACCCCGGCCAGAGCAAAGTATCAGTCTCACTGAACAGTCGAGAGGATACATACCAGAAACATGTTCGCTAAACTGGTGAGATTTAATTCAATTATTAAAAATTAATGCAATTATTTAAATTCAATTAAATTGTTTAAATGCGTCGATACGGTTGTGATTTTTAGGGATTTTAGATTTGCAAGTGTCAATTTAGTTTGAAATGATTTATTTTAATTTAATTTAATTTAATGAGAAATATATTATTGGTGTTAAAATAATCGATAAGAAAAAGTTTTTGGGTTCCAAGAATGTTTTAAATAATTTATTTTTAATTATAAAATTCTAGTTACGATTTTTAAACTTATTTTTACAATGGTAATGGTTTCAGGCCGAATAACTATTTACGTGGCTTGGATATGTATTTTAAACATTCGAAACATTTTGTCCGATATTTTTGGACAAGAAATATATTGTACTAAACATCCTAGCGTTATCTATTTCAATTATTTCTTATCGGTCAATAAAATATAAATCTATGTTTGTTTAAAAAGATTAAAAGATTTTTTAAAAGTTTTTTACAAATAATATTTCGTACTAAAGTTAAGTGTATAAAAATTGTCTATAAAATTTCCCGCCTTTTTGCAAACAAAAATATGTTTACAAAATACGTAAATTGTATCACAGATAATGTATCAGATTAGTCTCCCATAATGTCATAGATAACAAACGTATCCCATTTGTCACAGACCTACTTGAGTGGGTTTGCAATGCGATAAATAGTATGGCGAACTAATTATGATGTACATATAATTTGTATGCACGTCACACCCATTACACAGCACAACCTTGCGCCCACAAGGTATCAAAATTGTTTTGTTAAAATAACAATGTTGACATTTCGAAATGAAATACCACGGAATAATTACCTATGTTGGCTGTACAGGAAGATTCGCATGCCTAAGAACGAGAAATTAAAAAAAATGGCGCTCGAAAAATAATTGGCGCGTAAATGTTTGGATACGTGTACCAATTTTACAAATTCAAATCAATGATAATTGTTGTGTCGTTTTTAAAAATAAAACTGTCATTTCAAATTTATATGACAATGAGTTTTACTCCTATAAAGTAAACAACTAAAATAATAAGCTTCAGTGAATTTAAAAAGTAAATGCGCCTGAAAAATAATTGGCGCGTAAATGTGCTCGGATACGCGTACCAATTTAATAAATTCATATAAATGGGTCATTATTGTTTCGTTTTAAAAAATAAAATTGTCATTTCGACTTTAAATTGCAACGAACTTTACTCCTATAAATGAAAAAAAAAACAAATTAATAAGCTTCCGTGAATTTAAATAATTTCTTTAATATTAATTCCGTAAATAATACTTATTACATTTCCTTATTAGATCGTTTTCGTGCAAATCGGCACTTCAATAATTTACACGTTATTAGTTAGTTTTATCGTCCAATAATTAGACAATTTATTAACGCCTTAATTTGATCGTAAATCATTAAAGCCTATCATTAGGTATATTGAGACATTTAAAATCTAGTATTGGTAGAAATTGACCTTAGAAATATTTGATTTTATATGATACTTTAGAAATGGGACCTATACAACTGTTTAAAATTAAAATAAAGACGACACGACTAGTTTTTGCCCGCGGATTCGCCCGCGTTTAAAAGAAAATGATATGAAATACTAACATACATAAAACTGAAAATTCCTACCTGTATTCGAATGACAGTGGCGCCATCTGGCGAAAATTGGTCGTACCAACTCTGAAACCTTCATGGGCTCATAGACAACAACTTTGCTAAAGATCATCACTTGATCAAATGCATAGTTTACGATTCAATCCTTACTAATATCGATTTTTTTGGACCAAAAGATCGATTCTCCGATTAATCAACTTAGATCGCCATCCCTAGTTCCCGTGGGATTTCCAGGATAAAAACTACCCTTTGTCTTTTCTCGGGTCTCAGACTGTCTTTGTACAAAATTTCATTAAAATCGGTTCAGTGGTTTAGGCGTGAAGAAGAGACAACCAGACAGACAAACATACAGACAGAGTTACTTTCGGATTTATAATATTAGTAAGGATTAGCTCAAAATTCAACAATAATCCGAAAATTTCTATTTTTTGACCTGATTGCAGAGGGTAATGTTTTTCAAGTGTATGTATGTAGTCTCAGTCTTTTGGCAAGCCCTGCAGCCTAAGAAACTACGAATTTTAACATATGAGGTGTTGTTGGATTCGTCTAAATTGTGAGAGTGACTTAAGCTATACATAAGCAGTGGATATTTCTTTAAATAATATGAAAATACTATGTTCATCGTAAAATCCCTTTAATAGTACATCTCTTTTGTGTGTCAATATATATTTTGGAATGTCGTTAATATTACTTTTTTTCTTATGTTTCATTTTAATTAACTGATTTTAATTTTTTGGACACATGGAAATAAGAATGCTTATTTGCCTTATAGTCGATTTTCGACTACGCTAATGCCAAATAATTGCATATTCTTGCAAACATTCGTTACACCCTATTTAGTAGTTCTTGAAATTCGATGCTTGGTGATTGAATGACATTGACAGCTTTGCAACTCAGTGATTTGACTGTATACGATAAATACGGCCACACACTCGCCAAGCCTCAACAAACCATTATAACTTGAAAATAGAAGGTGGTAGAACCCTTTGTAGTTCGACTCCGGCGGCACCACCGCCACACCTATTTCTACCTAATAACAGCAGTGTTAGGCGCTGCTGTGTTCCGGTTTGAAGGGTGTGGTAAGGAAGACAGACATTTCCGAGGCGTTCCAGCTTAGTCCTCAGGGGTAGCGGCGCATTTGTGGCCGACCTCAAGTAGGAATATCTAATCCTATCACGGGTTGATTACAGCTGTCCATGGGCGGCAGTAGCCACATACCATCAGGTGGACTGCATGCTCGTCTGCTACTCCTATATTATTAAAAAAAACTAATAATAAAAAATGTGTGGATAGAGTGTTCGACTTAGTTTGTGTAGGTTAACGCGCCGGCCAATCTAATGAAGTGGGGGTTGTTTTTTTAGCAAATCAAAGGGATTATGTCGCAAGCACTTGCGACGCGTTCACATGTTTAAGCGTTTGTAGATATTAGAGTTTGCAGCAAGTGTGTGGACTATGTACGGCAATAGACTTATAGATATTTATTTTATATGATATAGAAAGAGCTTCGTCCCGTTTCAAACTGACAGCTTCAAATTAATTTATATTTAAAATATATTTCAGAACGACTTTTTACCAATTGGTAATAACTCGTAGATTCAATCAACAAATTGTAAATGCAAAATCACTCAAGAATTAAATGTTTCGTTTTTTACTTGTATAAATTACTAGGTGACCTGGCAAACTTTGCACCGCCTCAAAATCTATTTATCAAATATATTTCATATAAAATATAGCCTATGTTACTCGTGGATAATGTAGCTTTCGAATGGTGAAATAATTTTTAAAATCGGTCCAGTAGTTTTTCAACCTATTCATTACAATCAAACAAACAAAGAAAGTTTTCCTCTTTATAGTATTAATAGAGACATGTAAAATAATTTTTATTTATATTTATTTAACCGTACTATAAACCAAGAATTTCTATTTATATATTTATAACCAAGAATATCTATTAATTAAATTATTATTTTTTATCCAACAGTTTGTTCTTTGCGCTCTGGCAGCGGTAGCGCTCGCCCAGAACAAGTACCCCGCGGGCCTGCACCCCGCCGTGTGCCCCAACTACCCCTACTGCGACACCACCGCCTTCCAGCGCTTCACCCCGCAAGGACAGCCCATCCCTGAGTGGGTCTACAACCCCTCCATCTTACCCGTCGCACCAGCTGAGTAAGTTAATAATACAGCGACATCTATTGTCAAAGTCAAAAAGTATTGGAATATATTTAATGAAGCACCCTTTGTGGTTCGACTCCGGTGGCACCGCCGCCACACCTATTTCTGCCTAATAACAGTAGTGTTAGGCGCTGCTGTGTTCCATTTTGAAGGGTGTAGTAAGGGAGACATGCATTTCCGAGACTTTCCAGCTTAGTCCTAAGGGGCAGTTGTGCATCTATGGCCGACCTCAGGTAGGTATGTATAATCCTATCTGGGGTTGATTACAGATGTCCATAGGCGGCAGTAACCACTTACCATCAGGTGGACTGCATGCTAGTCTGCTACTCATATCTGCTAAAAAATGAACTACAAACAAGTAGAGCGACATCTATTGGTCATACAATCATGGGTCGGTTCAAAATTTGTGAAATAATATTAGGAGCAAGAAACAAGGAAAACTAATTAGGATATCATCAAATAGGATAAAAATTATTAAAATTTGTAAGCAATTATGTCTAAAATTGATTACGTATGTGTTAATTCTGAATTCATAAATAAAGAGATTTGATTTGATTTGAAATGTTTCTAATATGTGTCCTTCAATATACCTTCAAACTAGAACACGCAACACGCATGCGGCACATACAAAATATTTATCAAATTAAGAAACTTTTATAAGGACTCAAAACTGTAAAGATTAAAAAATCGTATTAAAATAATGAATAAATAAATATTTCCAGCCCCAACGCCGCCGCCGGAGCCCGCTACCCCGCGAACTTCAACGCCGCTACCTGCCCCAACTACCCCTACTGTTGGTGATCTCCAAAACAACCCCAAAACAAACAACGGACGTGAACAGCTTCTATAACATCGTTAATACCAGATTTTCGAACAAAGTGTCTATATGTCAAGTTTGACAGTGACAGCTGACAGCTTTAGTTTTTTTTTTTTAACAGCCAACAATGCTTTGTAGAAATTCTGCGTAGATTAGCAATGTTACTGCCATTAAATGTAAATAGACAAAATGTCTGAAAAATAAAAAATGCTTTTGCATTTGTATTTTTGTATAAAATTGTAAAAAATCTGTACATAAAAATAATAAATACTGTTTTGTATACTTTGTTGTTTTGTTTTATCTCCGTTGAAAGGCTAATGTGTTAAGTGAAGAATATTCTAGAAAACTGCAATTAATTTATTAACTATTTTACAAATTTTAATAGCTAAAGTCTGAAGCTATTAACGCTTTTTAATATGACTTTTTTGACACATTTACAAAATATATGTTGCCAAAAATATCGATTTTCCATAAACTTGTCGATATTTTAATAAAAAAATAATAAGATAGCAAATTATATATATTTTCACACAAAGCCTTAATAATATTACAAAAATTACTACCATTTTTTAGATTTAACAAAAAAATTACATCCTAGTCTTTGCACTTTACAATAAAAGATTCATGTTACATTTACCTATCACTTACTTACGTTCTCACAAAGATTAGTAATATACTTCGCCACCTTGAAATTAAATGAAGCCACAAACGGCTTATTAGTAAGGTCTTTTTTTTTAATTCTTGACAAATAAAAACATTTTTAGAGAAAATTTACGAATAAATAACTAATACTGCGTAATTTACATAATAAATGAATAATTATTACAAATATTTTAGGGACATTTTAGCACGGAGACGTGGCAAAACTTTTTTACGCAACTATTTCAGTTCTCAAAACTGGGTACTTTTTCTTGTTAGGAGTGAGTCATCTTTACTAATCTATGCGTTCTCATAACAAAAAGACAACAACTTTAAAACTAAAAAAACAGAAAATGTCTGAAATCGCCAGCCCTGTACATTACCAAAAAAATTGACACAGCGAAATTCAATTACGCATTGAAATCTGTTGTTGTAATGAACTTGTATGCATGCCGTCACGCTCTGATCAGCAGCAATAGCCAGTGTGGAAACAACATATGTCCAAACTTAGGGATGTAATGGTAGATTGTGGAACATTCGATCAATACTTTCTTAATCGGGCAATTTCGTACAACCCATTATTGCTTATTAAAGAACTCTGTTCGATTCCGGCAACAGCGTCACGCCTATTTCTGTTATAACAGCAGTGTTAAGCTGCTGTGTTCTGGTTTGAAGGGTGTCATCATCATCATCAACAACCCATTACTGTCCCACTGCTGGGCGCGGGTCTCTTCTCATAATGAGAAGGATAAATCCATAGTCCACCGCCCTGGCCAAGTGCGTATTGGTGGACTTCACATACCTTTGAGATTTTATTTTTTATAAATCTCTCAGGTATGCAGGTTTCCTCACGATGTTTTCCTTCACCGTTTAGCAAGTGATAATTAATTTCTAATACGCACATAACTTTGAAAAATCAGAGGTGCGTGCCTGGGATTTGAACCTCGGTCCCTCGATCGAGAGCCGAGTTTCTTAACCACTAGGCTATCACTGCTTTCGATTGAAAGGTGTGCTAAGGCATATTTTTCTACGGCATTCTGGCTTAGTCCTCAGGGATAGCTGTCATATTACAGAAAACGTTGTTATAATAGACAATACACTGTGAATCGGTAATTTCTTTACTTAGCTTCCGTTCTCTTTTTTTAATAAAATAATAATAATATTTCCAGACGAGTATGTAGTCCATGGTAAGAGGCTACTGCCACCCATGAACCATTATCAACCCCAGATAGGACACTAGGTCAGCCACAGATATTCCCTCGAAGACTAAATTGGAACGTCTGAGAAAGCTTGTCTCCTTTACCACACCCTTCACACCAGAACAGCAGCGCTTAACACTTCTGTTATTAGGCTGAAAATAATAGGAGCAAGACAAATTAAAAAAAGAAAGATTTAATTATTAGGCTGAAAGAATAATAGGCACAAAAATTTAAAAAAAGACATAACAAACTATTTTTCTCAAAGAGATTGAATATACCGTATATACAAAATTCTCGTGTCACAATGTTAGTTACCGCACTCCTCTGGAACGGCTTTACCGATTTTCACCAAATTGTATATGCGTATTCAGTAGGTCTGAGAATCGGCTACATATATATTTTGATGTGAAACATCTATAGCCGCACGTAAAACCGATTTCTGGCGTGGCAACGCATGCCATGGCGACGCGTCGCCACGCTATACGATGGTATATATATACAGTCTATATGCAGTAGTGTGTACGGTGTGGCGACGCGTTGCCATGCGCAATCGAATTCAATAAATAGTCATCGTTATCTGGAAGAAAATCGTAATATTTTATTTTATCATTATGACATATTTAGTTCCTATCACAATATGTTCTTTTCTGCATATTACTTTTACGAAGTAATGTCGATGTTTACATCTGCCAGGCGTCCCGTGACGGCTTACATTTTTTTTCATATCCCTAAGTGATAAAGGTTGGTCACCCTTACCATTTTTTTATTTATATGGCAACACAACGTTTGCCGGGTCAGCTAGTAGGATTAAAAAGTTAAATTTATTAGTCCTTGTACAATATAATTTATTATCAATATTACCATAGTGTAACAAACTATTAATTATCTGTTTTCACTAAATCACACAGATAAATAATTTATTCCTCCCACGTGACATAACTCATCATAGTATAATAAGACAATCGATAGAACAATGCAATGCCAATGATTTATTTCATTTGTGTATCTAATTAAAATATTTTAGTGACATTGATAGTAAGGACGCGTATCCGAGCGCACATTTCCCGCGCTGTCACATGTGTAATTCTAATGATTTTGAATAATTATGACATAACAGATTATTAATATCAAAATCAAAATAAAAAAGAAACTTTTTTTAATTCAAAATACGTACTTTGCAGCGAACTTTTTGAATGCCAATACATCTACCACCACTTCACTAGGTATTTCGTTATGGAGAAGAAGCGGCGAAAGAAACTCCATAACGCACATCTTTTAAAAAAATATACATGTTTTTTTACAAGATAATGTTCTTACTCGTATGTTCTTTGTCGACAATTGATGGCTGTCCCACTGCTGAGTACGGGTCTCCTCTCAGGACAAAAGAGACTAGACCATAGACCACCACGCTAAGAAAGTGGGATTTGGTAGACATGACAAAACTTTGACCTTTTTTAAAGAACTACATATACTCGTAGATGTTTTCGTCCACCGGTACAACAATTGATAAAAAGATTATAATTTATCTATACTAATATTATAAAGAGGAAAACTTTGTTTTGTTTGTTGATGTGAAACATCTATAGCCGCACGTAAAACCGATTTCTGGCGTGCCGACGCATGCCATGGCGACGCGTCGCCACGGCATGCGATGGTATATATACAGTCTATATGCAGTAGTGTGTACGATGTGGCGACGCGTCGCCATGCGCAATCGACTGTGCGAATTAAGTAGTCACGATTTGAAATAAATTCGTAAATTTTGTATTTAATGAAAATAAATGTTTATTCAATAAATAGTCATCGTTATCTGGAAAAAAATCGTAATATTTTATTTTATCATTATGACATATTTAGTTCCTATCACAATATGTTATTTTCTGCATATTACTTTTACAAAATAATGTCGATGTTTCACATCTGCCAGGCGTCCCGTGACGGCTCACAATTTTTTTTTGATCGTAATGAATAGGCTCAAAAACTACTGAACCGATTTTAAAAATCCTTTCACCATTCGAAAGCTACATTATCCACGAGTAACATAGGCTATGTTTTATATGATATATTTGATAAATAGATTTTGAGGCGGTACAAAGTTTGCCGGGTCAGCTAGTAATTTATAATACGCACATAACTTTGAAAATCAGATGTGTGGTCCTGGGTCGAACCTTGGACTTCCCGATTGAAAGGCAGAGTTTTTTAGGCTATCACTGTTTTTAGTACTGTCAAACACTAAGATATTTTTTATATGAAAGTATTTTAAATAAATACATATACAATTATATTTCATATTTCATATTCATTTATTTGCTGTTAAATGTGGTACAATCTGGGTTGGTAGGAATATTAACAATTTTTCCTCACACTTAGCTTCAGGGAAGCATGCAAAATTTTAAAAATACATTATAATTATATTAATAATGATTACATTACATTTTATTATACAATCTGGGTTATAACATTTACTTCATGATAACAATTATTAAATTTATATTTTAGCATTAATTTAGTACATATTTGATCATAACTAAAGTAATCTAATATATACCAGCTTTGTTGCATACCTTGTTACATTAAAAAATAATTTGCTCGTAAGTATTATATAAGAAACCTAAGGGAAGAGGAGGAAGAGGAGGAAGAGGTAGTTTTCAATACGAAAAGTTTTTTTAAAGATAGTAGATACCTATCATATTAAATTCGAAATGATTTTCGAAGCGAAGAAATGCATTTCATATAGTATATTGCACTAAGGCACCAGTACAAAGCAAAACCCGTGTTTGTTTGTGTTTTTGATGTGAAACATCTATAGCCGCACGTAAAACCGATTTCTGGCGTGGCGACGCATGCCGTGGCGCGTCGCCACGCTATACGGTATATATATACAGTCTATATGCAGTAGTGTGTACGGTGTGGCGACGCGTCGCCATGCGCAAAAATCGTAATATTTTATTGTATCATTATGACATATTTAGTTCCTATCACAATATGTTCTTTTCTGCATATTACTTTTACAAAATAATGTCGATGTGTCACATCTGCCAGGCGTCCCGTGACGGCTCACATTTTCTTTTTAAACCTTTTTAACAAGGCCAAAGAAATTTATCTTACGGAGGTACTTAAATAGTGCAAAAAAATGAGACCAGGAAGCGAGTAGATCGTTTGTACACAATGTACCATTAAATAAAATTAACAACAAAATAAATCAGACTTAACGACGTTCGTACAATTCATTTACGTGATAATAAAAGTGAAATATTTGAGTCAGATCCGCCATCTTTTCTTCCCGCCTTTAATTACGGAGCTGTCAGATAGGGTTGCCGATCTGAGGTCGATTAATCGAAGAATCGATGTGGGCCAAAAATCGATCATTTTAATCGTTCAGTAATGCATCGATTTCATCCTAGAAAATCGAAAGTTGATCTTTTCGACGTTGGTTGAATGTCATTTTTTCATAGATTAGTAAAGATTACTCACTCCTAACAGGAAAATGTACTCAGTTTTGAGAATTGAAATAGTTGCGTAAAAAAGTTTTGCCACGTCGCCGTGCTAAAATGTCCCTAAAATATTTGGAATAATTATTAATTTATTGATGTGAAACATCTATAGCCGCACGTAAAACCGATTTCTGGCGTGGCGACGCATGCCGCACGCTATACGATGGTATATTTATACAGTCTACATGCAGTAGTGTGTACGGTGTGGCGACGCGTCGCCATGCGCAAAAATCGTAATATTTTATTTTATCATTATGACATATTTAGTTCCTATCACAATATGTTCTTTTCTGCATATTACTTTTACAAAATAATGTCGATGTTTCACATCTGCCAGGCGTCCCGTGACGGCTCACATTTTTTTTGTTTTATGTAAATTACGAAATATTCGTTATTTATTTGTAAATTTTCTCTAAAAATGTTTTTATTTGTCAAGAATTCAAAAAAAGAACTTACTAATAAGCCGTTTGTGGCTTCATTCAAGGCGGCGAAGTATCTTTACTAATCTATGCATTTTTTTGCTGATATACACATTTCAGAGCTTATTTGGTCCTGATGACCTTTTTTCGCTATCTTCGCCCTTTTTAGAAAAGATCGAAAATCGATTCTTGGAGAATCGATTCTTTAAACCTTGATTTTTTTGTGAATCGACCTATTGCACTTCGATTTGAATCGGTTCAAGAATCGATATTTTTCGGAAAGAATCGCCATCTTTCTTCCCGCCGTTAATTATGGAGCTGTCAGAACGGATGCGTTCGGATACTCGTCCTTGCATGCCCTATAAAGATTTACTACTCATTCGTAACACCTTACTTATACATTGAAAAAATTGACGTTTAAAATAGGTTGTAAAGAGAAATAGTTTTTAATGTTATTTACATATATAATACGAGTTATGTCCCACTTTTTCACCCGCGGAACGGTTTTGCGGAACTATTTTATTTTTCTAAAATAAGTTAGCCTAAGTTAGCCTCAACAAGTTGGACAGACAGACTGAAAAAAAAATATATTTTTTGTTATAAGTAGGTACCGAAATTAATTACCATACCATATCTATGGTAATTAATTTCTAATACGCACATAACTCAAAAATCTTAACGTACTTTTGACTCTTGGATCCGCAATTGAAAGGCGAAGAGTCATCCTATTACTATTTGGGCAGAGTTCAAAATATGATTTTGTATGATTTTGTATTATGAATACCCCATCATCATCGTCATCATCATCATCAACCCATTACTGTCCCCCTTCTGGGCACATCTCTCCTCTCAGAATAGGAATTATTAGGCCATAGTCCACCGCGCTGGCCTAATGCGAATATCAAGTTTATCAAGACTTCACATACCTTTGAAAACTTTTTTTATAGATTCCTTAAGCATGCAGGTTTCCTCACGATGATTTCCTTCGCCATTTAAGCAAATGATAATTAATTTCTAATTAAATGAAAAATTAGCTTGGGATTTGAACCTCGGACCCCTCGATCAAGAAGCCGAGTTTCTTAACCACTAGGCTATAACTGCTTTTACAATATCCCGTTATCACTAAAATGCATTAAGCAATGAGGAAACTCTTATCAGTAAGGTGTAAATTATGGACCATCTTGTATCTAGTGAGTCGTGGAGTCATTTCGATGACTTATAGTTATTTTATGAGCCTTTTTGATTTATATAACTATATCTTTTGATTTAAACAGTTGAAGTCTCACCAGTTTTTGCCCGCGGCTTCGCCCGCGTTTATACATAACACTGAACGGTCGTACATTCATTGGAACGACAGTGGCACCATCTGGCGAAAATTGGTCGTAGCAACTATGGAACCTTCGTGGGCTCATGGACAACAACTTTGCTAAAGATCATCACTTGATCAAATGCATAGTTTACGATTCAATCCTTAATGATATCGATTAAAATAATCCTTTTTTTTTGGTCCAAAAGATCGATTCTCCAATTAATGATCTTAGATCGCCATCCCTAGTTCCCGTGGGATTTTCGGGATATAAATTATCCTATGTCCTTTCTCGGGTCTCAGACTATCTTTGTACAAAATTTCATTAAAATCGATTCAGTGGTTTGGGCGTGAAGAAGAGACAACCAGACAGACAGACAAACAGACAGACAGACAGAGTTACTTTCGGATTTATAATATTAGTAAGGAAGTAAGGATTTTATTAGCCTTTTTGATTTATTTAACTACATCTTTTAATGATTTAAACAGTTATAGTCTCGTTTGAAACTTGGCCTTGGCCTTGGAGGTCCGAGGTTCGAATCTCAGGAGGCCTACCACCATCTTTTAAAAACCATCATAGTTCAGGAAAGTTTTATTTCCTCCTTATAACAGTAAAATATTCCGTCATACACAGTTGAACAAACTTAAACCCTTATTAATTTTTCGCTTTTTCATTGTATAAAACCAACTGAAATTGTCATATTTTGCTTAAAAAGTAAAATTTCCTACAAAAAAGTAAAGTATGATTAAAATAATATTGTGTTAAGAGATGGTAGTACCAGGTATTTACCAATTATAGAAATAAATTTTACAAAGAACACATCGTGAAAAAGCCAAAGGATTTTTCGTTATGTGTTTCGTCATATCGTGTCTTGTTTTCTTCATGTTGTTAAGATGTCTCGTTATGGAGAAGCGGCGTAAGAAATTCCATAACACATCTTTAAAAAAAGAATGTTATCTACAACGATAAACTAAAACCATTTTTCACCATCACGCACGCACACACACACTCTCTCACACACACATACATATACGTACGCTAATATGAGTTGGACACGCGTTTAATTAAAGTAGTTACAATTCTTAAATCATGTGTATTATATTTGACTAGCTGACCCGGCAAACTTTGTACCGCCTCAAAATCTAATTATCAAATATATTTCATATAAAATATACCCTATGTTACTCGTGGATAATGTAGCTTTTGAATGGTGAAAGAATTTTTAAAATCGGTCCAGTAGTTTTTGAGCCTATTCATTACAACCAAACAAACAAACAAAGTTTTCCTCTTTATAATATTAGTATAGATTAATTTTTTTGTCCTGGTGATGAGCGGGGCACCCAGTAATACGGGCTACCAACCCAGTACAGGGGCTTTGCGCCTTGTTTTTATAATTGTACTTTAATCAATAAAACATTTTTATTTTATTTTATTAATTTTATAAAACATCTGGAGCGGAATGTTTACGATATCGATTTAAGATACTAATCATCAACGTTTATTTAATTAAAATAAAGATCGAATACAAACAATTAAAAACGCAATTTAAGTTAAAGAACCGTCTACCATTTTTAAATACGATCCACCACCTGTGTCGTCCAATAATTGAAGTAAGTCATTGAGTTTTAAAAGGTCGTTATAATGGACATTCATGTAACACAGCGCTTCTCAAAGTTATTCATTCACATACCCCTATCATGTTTTAAATTGACGACGAACCCCCCTACATTTTAAAGAGATTCGGTAATAGATAGAGAAAATGAATTTTGAAGGTGGTAGAGCCCTCTGTAGTTCAACTCCATCGACACCAGCGCTACACCTATTTCTGCCTAATAACAGCAGTGTTACGCGCTGCTGTGTTATGGTTTGAAGAATGTGGTAAGGCAGACACACTTTTCCGAGGCATTCACGCTTAGTCCTCAGGGGTAGCGGCACACCTCTGGCCAACCTTAGGTAGGAATCTAATCTTATCTAGAGTTAATTACAGATGTCCATAGACAGCAGTAGCCACTTACCATCAGGTGGACTGCATGCTCGTCTGTTACTCTTATATTATAAAACTGTGAAAAGGCTAAAGATGTATGTAATAGTGTGTCAATCTGTTTGTGAGAATATCTTCGGTAGGGTTGTTTCTTATCGTAAATTGAATCACTCTGTGGCGACCTCCCGCTACTCGTCAAGAGATGGCGCCACGAGTATTCTGAATCACGCTATCGAAGTTTTCTAAATATCCTGCATATATACAAGTTCCGAACTGAGACTGTCGGAGCACGGCCGCTCCCCGGGCATGATCACCTAGCCCGGCGGGAGATCTCCCTTTGCCAAAACTCTAAACCTGATTGAATACCTAACTGTATATTTGCACGCCCTAAAGGCAATATAAGAGGATATACTTTGTCTTATCACTGATTGTATCTTATTTAGCAAATAAAGATTATAATTATGATTATTAAAACTTAGGTAATCTGCCGCTATCATAGTAATTTTATAGCGTACCCCTCAATGTACTAAGGGGTACTAGTACACCACTTTGAGAAACACTGCCACAAGCGACATCCTTAATCCATATAAGTGTACAAAAACAATAAATAAGATATATTTAAAGTCGAAATCAAACCAGTATTTCGATAAATTAACATACGCCGAAGATAATGAAAGAAAAACAGATAAATTTATATTCGCGTACAAGATCTTGGTCTGGCTTTAATTGTGACATTTCGATTGATAGTTTAGGGTTCCGTACGCAAAGAGTAAATCGTCGTCGTCAACCCATTAATGTCCCACTGGGCAAAGCTCTGTGAGAGGGGTTTTGGCCAAAGATTACGGTACTTCATTACTAAGCCTTCGCTGTCCGTCCGTCTATACAGAACTTTATTTCTTGAAACGTGAGCTATAAAAGTTATTATAAAAAATACCAAAAAAAGAATTATATACCTACGGAACTCTCCGTCTGCAAGTTTTGCTGGTAGAGTCCGCACCAAACTTCAAGTCCGCACTGAATATAGAAACGAGTCGCGTCGCAATAGCAAATTGTAGATATTAGATGGACGAAGATAGCGCGGGGCGCGCAAAGGGTCCCTGATTCGATTCCCGGTCAGACAGATATGTAAGTGATGAATTTGGATATCTGTTGAAGGTGGTCTATCGAAGGTGGTAGAAACCTTTGTGGTTCGACTCCGGCGGCACCACCGCCACACCTATTTCTACCTAATAACAGCAGTGTTAGGCACTGCTGTGTTCCGGTTTGAAGGGTGTGGTAAGGGAGACAGACTTTCCCGAGGCGTTCCAGCTTAGTCCACAGGGGTAGCGGCGCATCTGTGGTCGATCTCAGGTCGGAATATCTAATCGTATCTGGGGTTGATTACAGATGCCCATGGGCGGCAGTAGCCACTTACCATCAGGTGGACTGCATGCTCGTCTGCTACTCCTATATTATAAAAAAAATCTGTTCTGTCGGGGTGTTTGTGTGTCCATGGTACTGATGACAGGAAATCCTAGCATGGGGCTATGGCCGTAGAATGCGTCCTAAAGAAAATAAAAAAAAATCGGTTGTCTGTAAAGTCGGTTTACTGACGATAGTTGAACGTGACAACGTCATATGAAAATACTGATGGAATGGTTGCATTTTTCAAAAGAAATTTGTAAAATAATAATTAATTAATTAATTAATTTTAAACTAATAATTTACTTAACACTATCAACATTTATCAATAGTATGACATAACCTATAAACTCAGTTTCTCAACTTTTGTGTCAATCTAACAATTAATCAATCAATCATAGTTTACGATAATGAAATATCAGTGTACAATTATTTACCTTTATTGTTGTAGTTGTTGTAAATGATAAATGACGAATCTAAGCACTCCATATTTTCACTACAGACACAGCTGACGATACTTTAACCACACGTGTGAACTTGTATTGTGACGCTTTCTTGTTTTTCCAACGCCAAGAACGTTCGAGAAAGACAAAGACAGAGACACAAGCATGCGCCGATTCAATGCGCCTAATTCTCTAGTGCTGCGCGCGCGGCAGACCGATCATAGTTGAGTGGGAGAGAGACGCAAGGCATTCGGCGGGCCTCTCTCTCGTTCGGTGACTCATCGTAACGTTACCGGGCGTTACACTTTTTCATAAGTGACTCCCAGCCGCAACCTAATTTAAGACGTTGTCACGTCAATAATAATAATAATAAAAATTGGCCAATTGTTAGTCGACTTCGTTTTACATGGAGGGTTCCAGGCTACCCACATTTTCAACTTTTTTTAACACGCTTTTATTAGCTTGAGTTGTATGTAGATATGTACTCGTATGTATGTACGTAACAGTAACGGAATTTTTGAACCCGATTTCTATCCACTTTGAACGTTCAGTTTAATTCAAAATTTTGAAGAATTATCAAAAACCGATGACAATACATGATTTTAATAATTATGTACCATTGTCCTTATCAACATCCTCAGGATTAACGATTTTCGAGGCGAGAGAAAGCGCCTTAGGGAGAGTTCAGGCAAAGTTACTAGATTGATTTTTAGCTATGAAAAATAATAATGTTATTTCCCTATAACTCAAATGTACTGAAACATATCTATAATGCCATCTTGTAGAATGATTTTTAGGATTCCGTACTCAAAGGGTAAAACGAAACCCACCGCTGTCTGTTCGTGAGTCACAGGGCTTTATTGCTTAAACCGTAATATGGTCGTTATAACAACAAATACTAAAAATTAACAAAATAAATATAGTTTTTTGGACTATATTTATTTATTTTCAGTATGTTTTGTAATAGCAGCCACTCTCATGCCTACTCTGTAAAAATTCAAGGGTATATCTATTATGGTTCAGGAGATAGAGTCCTGTGACAGACGGAGAGACAGCGAAGGCTTACTAATAGGGTTCCGTTTTTACCCTTAGGGTACGAAACTCTAAAAAATACTATACTTATTTGAATATTAAAGAAACTTATAGGTACTCGTATTAAAAACTAAAATTATAAACAAACTAGTGGTGCCCGCGGCTTCGCCCGCATTTTAAAGAAATAATATGACATACATAAAACGGAAAATTTGTACCTGCATTGGAATGACAGTGGTGCCATGCGTCGAAAATTGGTCTTACCAACTCCCAAACCCGTGAGCTCTTGGACAACAACTTTGCTAAAGATCATCACTTGATCAAATGCATAGTTTCCGATTCTATAAACTACTTACGAATTAAAAAATAATTAAAAAAAAAAGTGTGTGTGTGTCAGCTACGACGCACGATTGGAGTTTACTCCTTACGAACGATAATTATGATATATATCGAATAGAAAAAAAAGGGTAAATGAACGCATCTGCTAAAATGATAAGAGAAACAAACATATATCTGTAATTATTCGGATTATTTATATTACTTCAATAATGCGTATTACATAAAGTATGTTACAAAATAATATATTATACAGCATGCATACCCTGTACTCGGCAGCAGTATACAAGTTGTGGCAGAACTTCGTAATACGCAGGCGCGCAACACACACGTACAAACATACGCACACATTCAACTCTCAGACTGGAGGTAGTGAACTATACAGTGAGACTACGAAGTATCGCGCAAAAAGGAGACCCCGAGAATGAGATACGCTGTGTCATGTATTCCATCTCATTCTTTTACACGTTCAATCCTACAGATATATATGTTTGTCTCTTTCTACGTTACGCCTCAACTTTTCGTGTTACACTTGATTTTACTCCTCATAAAATTTCCGTACCGGGCCTTATAACTCAAATCGTTTCTTAAGGAGTAAACTCCAAAAAAAAAAAGTGTGTGTGTGTCAGCTACGACGCACGATTGGAGTTTACTCCTTACGGACGATAATTATGATATATGTCGAATAGAAGAAAAGGGTAAATGAACGCATCTGCTAAAATGATAAGAGAAACAAACATATATCTGTAATTATTCGGATTATTTATATTACTTCAATAATGCGTATTACATAAAGTATGTTACAAAATAATATAAATAATAATAATTGTGTTCAATTTATACAAATCCAATTTTAGGATGATTGATTTCTTTCACTTTGAATTATAAGTTGTGGCAGAACTTCGTAATACGCAGGCGCGCAACACACACGTACAAACATACGCACACATTCAACTCTCAGACTGGAGGTAGTGAACTATACAGTGAGACTACGAAGTATCGCGCAAAGAGGAGACCCCGAGAATGAGATACGCTGTGTAATGTATTCCATCTCATTCTTTTACACGTTCAATCCTACAGATATATATGTTTGTCTCTTTCTACGTTACGCCTCAACTTTTCGTGTTACACTTGATTTTACTCCTCATAAAATTTCCGTACCGGGCCTTATAACTCAAATCGTTTCTTAAGGAGTAAACTCCAAAAACCTTTTCCCACGGACTAAATTGTGAATCTAAATCATTCTCAAGTCCCCTTGAACACACACAACAAATTTCATCAACATCAGTCCAGTCGTTTAGGAGGACACACGCACATAAGAAATATATATATATATATATATATAAAGATACATCATATTTTACGAAATATACAATACAATACAATACAAAAATTCTTTATTGCACACCAAAGACAAAATAAAATAAACAACAATAACAAATAATTAAGGGTACAACCGGCGGTCTTATCACTAAAATAGCGATCTCTTCCAGACAACCATTGATTTTAAGACAACAGAATACAGTAGCAAGTGAAACAGGGTAGGGTGTACAAAATGTATATACCAACTTTAATATGTCAGCAGCTTGTATAGAACAACAAAATAGCAAAATGAGAAGAGGAAAAGAGGAAAGAGGAAAAGGTAAAAGGAAAATAAAAGATCAAAGAGGGAGAGATTAAAGGGTTAGGTAATATTCCTTCACTTGCTTTTTAAAAGAGTCCAATGACTGTGCACGTCGGATAACAATCGGTAAGGAATTCCATAGGCGCACAGCCACTGCAGTGAAGGACTTATTAAAATAATAATTTTGTAAATTATGAGACCATTTTAAAACCCAATTAACGAAAAACAATGAGGATCCGAAATTATATTAATAATAAGTGTCGTGAAATGTCAAGTGCGACGCCATATTTTTATTTTTGTTTTTGGTATATCAGGTGGCCTTCGATTCTTGGGTATTGACGCGATAAATTAAGTATAATAATGTCTGATTGTGTTAATTTTGAAATTCTAGACTGGTTTTTTGACACGGCTTTGGCTATTTAAAAAAACATTTTCTACGCTCACAGCCCCACACTAGGATCTATGTGTCGTGGGTGCCATAGACACACACATAGACAAATACACAAACACCCAGACCCAGAAACAGAAATCTAAATTCATCATTTAGATATCTGTCTGGCCGAGGATCGAACCCGGGACCCTTTGCGTGTCAGACCGGTATGGCGACCGCTCCGCCACGCGGGTCGTCCATTTTAAATAAAATAGCCTATAGTTTGATTCATAATGAGGTGTCTAAAATATAAACAAAGGTGTTGACCTATCAAAAAAATACGTTTCAAATGGTAGTTTCTTATTTTTGACAATATTAAATTAATACAACAATAATAAAATAATAAGCTAAATAAATTAAGATCAATTCACATTTTCTAATATTTATATTACCTCAATTTCTTTCCATACAATAACAATAATAATAATAATTTTTGAAGGTGGTAGAACCCTTTGTGGTTCGACTCCGGCGGCACCATCGCCACACCTATTTCTACCTAATAACAGCAGTGTTAGGCGCTGCTGTGTTCCGGTTTGAAGGATGTGGTAAGGGAGACAGACTTTTCCGAGGCGTTCCAGCTTAGTCCTCAGGGGTAGCGGCGCATCTGTGGCCGACCTTAGGTAGGAATATCTAATTCTATCTGGGGTTGATTACAGATGTCCATGGGCGGCAGTAGCCACTTACTATCAGGTGGACTGCATGCTCGTCTGCTACTCTTATATTATAAAAAAAAAAAAAAAAAAAAAAAAAACAAGGTTTATGGCAGAAAATTAAAATGTGATAATGGTAACACAATCGGAAGAATCGGAACCCAAAACATTTCTTGTGCCGTCATTTTTAAGTTTCGTAGCTGATGTTATTCATTTTCGTGATTGTAATCGAACTCAAATGTTTTATCGTTTTCATAGCGCGTTTGTTAAATTGTGAATAATTTTAAGTTTTCGTTTTTTGTTGAGTTTGTTAAAGTTTTTGTTTCTTGTTAATTTTGGCAGTGACATTTGTTTGTTTACATTTTGGACACCTAATTATGAATCAGACTATAGTGAATGAAACTCGGCCTGTAAATCAAGGAGCCTAAAGTTCAAATATTAAACTAGACCTCTAAACTTAGGAGTTTGAGGTTCCAATCCTGGTATTTGTCACATACCTTTGATTTAAAAAATGATGTGTATTAGAAATTACATATAACTTACTTTAGCGACCAAGAAAAACTTTGTGAAAAAACCTACACGTCTAAAAGTTTAAAAAAAGTTTTCAAACGCTAAAGTTCACCAATTCGTACTTGGCCAGAGCGGTGGACTATGGCCTAATCCTTTTCACTCGAATGGAGACCCGTGCCCAGCAGTGGAACAATAATAAGTTGACAACATATTAAAAAAATATATAAAAACTCTATCATTTTAAACGTCGAAATACTTTCAGGAAAAGGTTAAAAATAATATGTTTATTTATAATATTTACATATAAACTATCTATGGTTAAAGATCATTTATTCTCAAAAAAAACTATCTTACTGGTTCATTCTCGAATAACAAATATCGGAGCAATGGACCATAGCAATTGGGTTAAGATTCTCTTCCTGTATTGATTTAAACGCAAAAAAAATCTATATACATATATAAAAATCATGTTTGCCTTTATAGAATCGTAAACATTGGATCATGTGATGATTTTTAGCAAAGTTGTTTTGCATTAGCCCACGAAGGTTTCAGAGTTGGTACGACCAATTTTCGACAGATGGCGCCACTGTCATTCCAATGAAGGTATAGCCCGCGTCAAACTGCTAGTCCGCTCTGAAGTTGTTGCGAGCAGGGGTATACAATTTCCTATTGCGACACGTTTTATTTCTATTGAGCAAGTTTTTCGCGAACTATACAAATTTTCCTTTATGTCTTGTTTTTTCTTTTACAGCGCGGACGAAGTCGCAGGCACTACTAGTCTTTATATATATATTTTTTATGTGCGTGTGTATGTCACTGAACTCTTCCTAAACGACTGGACTGATTTTGATGAAATTTGTTGTGTGTGTTCAAGGGGACTTGAGAATGGTTTAGATTCACAATTTAGTCCGTGGGAAAAGTTTTTTTAATTATTTTTTTATTCGTAAGTAGTTGTTGATTTTGGAATGACATTGGATTCGACAGACTTCGCTACCATCGCAGTTTCAAAAATTCTATCTATTTTTCAAACTCGTAAGTGATAAGGGTTGTTCACCCTAAACATTATTTATATGGCAACACAACGTTTGCCGGGTCAGCTAGTATACAATAAAAATAATCCTGTCCGTCGGTCACTGTGTTTATTTTTCATAATAGTTTTAATTATGTGTGCTCAATTATATTTAGGTAGCACATCTATGTGTGAGCTACGGTTTTTCTTTTTTAATTGAAATATAAAACGAGAAAACAGTCTACCTGATGGTAAGACTGTAATAAAAATGTAAAAAATATCATAAATATTTTTTATGTGTTACATCGGCGCTCGGAACTCCGTGTCAAAAACACTACGATTTTTTTCTGTTTTTCATTATATGGTATCATAGGTGGACATCAGGTGGACTGTATGATATACATGTATAATATATGATATGATATACAGTCCACCTGATGGTAAGTGGCTACTGCCGCACATGGACATCTGTAATGAACCACAGATAGGCGACAGAAGCCTTCCTATCCCTGAGGACTAATTTGGAATGCCTCGTATGAGTATGTCAACTGTTATCAAGCAAAAAAGATGTGAAAGGTGTCTCCGAAATCGAACCACTTTTCTACCTTCAAAATGCTTTAATTCGCCATGAAAAAACATTTCTACTCACGCCTCCACACTAGGATCCCTGTGTCATGTACATTTCAGCTGCCGTGAATACACACAAAAGCTAAAAAAACAGTGATAGCCTAGTGGTTAAGAAACTCGGCCTCTCGTTCGAGGGGTCCGAGGTTCAAATCCCAAGCATGCACCTCTCATTTATCAAATGTATGTGCCTACTAGAAATTGATTATCACTTGCTGAACGGTGAAGGAAAAACATCGTGAGGAAACCTGCATACCTGAGAGATTTATAAAAAAAAATACGTGTGGCACTCGGAGACTGCCGCGGTAAAGCTATTGCATAGCATTTTTTATGCTATGAAAACGCTCAGAAGGAATTCCAGAAATACAATATATTCTTCCATAATCATCAACATTTACATTAATACATCTTTATCCACTATTTTATCATATCTCCATTATATAAGACATTGCAAATATCAGCTGACATTTCATAACTCCAAGCAAGACTGAACATTCTAAAATATAAAATAGAAAAGTATTTAATAAGTGACATAAAGTATTAACAACCAGCAATATAAATGGATCAATGCGATGTGCCTGTGACATTTGGCCGAATGTTACAGGTACATCGCATTTTTCATTAATAAATGCACTTTGTTTATTCATATTTAAAACACTTTGTACACAAATTATTTGTACCCTAAATCATAATGGCGTTTTGATTTTGTGCTGTCAAGTCTGTCAGTTGTAATTGTACGTTTAAAAATAACAAACACTCTTTTACGTTATTTTATCAATCCAGAATTCAACATAGCTTATGTTGATAAAACATATTATTTGGATAATATGGTAATATAATTTTGAATTTTATAATGGGAATATAAAATATACTTCACGCAATTTTAAGATTTCTGCACGGATTATAAAAAAATGTGTATTACTGCCATCTGTGTTCAAGTTGACGAATTAAGGTTATCAAATAAAATAATAAGGAATGTAAAATAATACTTTATTCAATTATATCCATATTTTTCTATTGACAGTCAACAACTCGGTTGCCTGGAGACTTGATAGTTGGATATCAAGTCTCCAGGCAACCGAGTTGTTGAAAGGTGTTACTTATTTTCGTTACGGAATTTCTCGATTCGGTCGCCGCGCTCAAAGCCCGCGATAAAAGCTATGCAATAGCTTAAAATCTCAAAGGTATGTGAAGTCTACCAATACGCACTTGGCCAGCGCGGTGGACTATGGCCTAATCCTTCTCATTATTAGAGGAGACCCGTGCCCAGCAGTGGGACAGTAATGGGTTATTGATGATGATGATGATGATTAACACGCACAAAGACAAATACAACAACACCCAGACCCAGAATAGATACCTAAATTCACCATTGTACATACACACACTTGTCTGACCGGGGATCGAACGTGGGACCTTTTGCGCATCAGATCGGTATATAACTCCAACAACAAGCAAACCCATCCCATACTTCTAGTTAAAAAATGCAAGTCCTTATTTGCAACCAATATTACCATACACAAACCAATTTACGCTAAATAATGGCGCCAATAACACGAAATGGCGTAACTATATATGGCGTTTAACGGCCTTTTTTATGGCATTTCACGCCTTTAACGGCGAATTCGGGCGTTAAACGCTTATTAAAATTGATTATGTTATTTATTTTTGGGTTTAATTATAAGGAAGTGTATGCGTACAGACTTACAGACATTTTATTTGCTTATTTTCGCTGTATATTTTCAATTCGCTAAAAAATGTATAGGGTATTTACGGATCCGGTACGTTAATTTTGTTATTATTAAGTTATTAATTTATTTAATTATATCAATTAGAACGGTAACCCAATTATACTACTCGTTTATAATATAAATATGTATATTCCAGCCGCTCAAAGAATGCATTCCTGACAGATTACTGTACTTTTTTTAACACGAATTTATTAGCTTGGGTTGTATGTATGTAGGTAACAAGTAACGGAATCTTTGAACACGATTTCTATCTACTTTGAACGTATCAGTTTAATTCAACGAAAGAATTATCACAATCCGATGACAATACACGGTTTAAATAATTTTGTACCATTGTCCTTATCAACATCCTCGGAATTAACGATTTTCGAGGCGAGATTGTTCGAGCGCCTTAGAGAAAGTTCATCGCAAAGTTACTAGATTACAACAATTATTACTTTTTACCCGACTGCCAAGGAAGGGTTATTTATGTTTTTCGCGCGTATCTTGTATGTTTTTGTCTTTCTTTATTTGATCGGATCTAACAAACGGCTGGATGAATTTCGACCATTAAGGTGTCATTATATACGTCTCAATGACCCGAGTGTCCTTAGATAGGTGTTAGAAAAAAATAAATAAAATGGCGGATTTTTGGCGCGAAATAGTAACACATTTAAAAAAAAAAGCTAACCGAACCTATCGAATAGGGTATCAAATGAAAGAAAATTAAACGGAGATTATAAAAACATATTTGTATATATATAAAACTGCAAGGTGACTGACTGACTGACTAACTAAATGACTTTTTCATTTTTTAGAAATCAATGTACAGCCAAAACCGCTCAACTTTGAGTTCTGAAATTTTGCTTAAAGGATTGCTACATAGCGTAAATAAGTACTAAGAAAGGCCTTTTGGAAATTCTACTCCTAAGAGGGTAAAATGGGGGAAAACAGTTTTTTTGAAATCTTTTAATTTTGAAGCAACTGCTACAAAATTTAGTATTTGGCTGTCTGGATAGGAACAAGGACACACCTATTTATGCCCATCCGAAAAATTAACCCCGTAGAGGGTAAAACAAGGGTTAAAAATTCATTTAAACAATCGTCAATTTTGAAGCAAAGACTATGAAATTTTGTATCTGGTTTGTTGGATAAAAATAATGAAATTCTACCCATTACGAGGTAAAATAATGACCGGAACATTGAATTACTAAAGTTATATATTTTATGGAACGTAAATGGTGGATTGTTTTTGCGAAAAGTAACACGTTTTAAAAAAAAGTTAACCAAACCTATCGAGTAGGATATCAAAATAAAGGAACTTAAAAGAGATTACACATACAATATATAATATATACATATATATAACTCATCGAGATGACTGTGACTAAATGAGTAGTGTTGCTGTGATAAAGATCAACGCAAAGGGAAACCGCTGAACTTAAGAATACTGGAATTTTACTCAGACGTTCTTTATATAGCGTAAATGAGCACTACGAGGATAAAATAGGATAATATTGTTGGAACATCTTTTGATTTTGAAGCAGATACCTACTATGAAACTTTGTATTTGGCTTTCTGGATAAAAATAATAAAACGCCTATTTCACCGTTTTTGGAAATTCTACTTCAGCTTTTATAGTGCAGTCGGGTTTTTTGATTTTTTAATTAATTAAGTACTTGTTAGTTTCAAAAACTGCTATAGCGTGATTTTAAGTTTTGAAAATAATTTTATAATATAGGAGTGGCAGACGAGCATGCAGTCCACCTGATGGTAGATGGCTACTGCCGCCATGGACATCTGTGTTCAACCCCAGATAGGATTAGATATTCCTACCTGAGGTCGGCCACACATGCGCCGCTAGGGGTAACGGATGACAAAGATGACGCCTCAGAAAAGTATGTCTCCCTTACCGCACCCTTCAAACCGGAACACAGCAGCGCACAACGCCGCTGATATGATACAGAATAACATTCCTGACAGATGTTCGATTGAACAATTTAACGTTCAAGTGACGTAGAAATGGTACATTCAACGTCACTTCTGTCACTAGATGGCGTTGTCTGCACTTCTTAAGCAACATTAAATTTAGAATTTTCGAATTCCTTTAAATTCCTAAAAAAATGAAAACTGGAATAAAACAGAAAATACCTTTCATAATCAAGGAAAAGAATAAGGGTTAAATAATAGCACTTGATTTCTAAAAGGCTTTATTGAAATAACTTGAAAATAAGTTTATGTCTAGGAACATAGAATCTTTGGTAAATGCAAAGAAATATTGTCACAACATGCGTCTACTTAGTAAAATTTAATACTGTTGTAGTCCGCGCCAAACTGCTAGTCCGCTCTGAAGTTGTTGCGAGCAGGAGTCATACAATGTGCTATGGCGACGCGATTCATTTCTATATTCAGAGCGGTCTAGCAATTTTACGCGGATACATTTATTATAAATACTTATGTGCGAGTTCTTGATATGGGGTTTAAAATTACACAGACGAAATAACTAGGTACCGGCCGAAGTTTCTGTTTTAGCCAGAAGTCGTCAGAAGTAATATAGGAGTAGCAGACGAGCATACAGTCCACCTGATGGTAAGTGGCTACTGCCGCCCATAGACATCTGTATCAACCCCAGATGGGATTAGATATTCCCACCTAAGGTCGGCCACAGACGCGCCGATACCCCTGAGGACTAAGCTGGAACGTCTCGGAAAAGTCTGTCTCCCTTACCACACTTCAAACCAGAACAGCAGCGCCTAACACTGCTGTTATAAGATAGAAATAGGTGTGGCGGTGGTGCCGCCGGAGTCGAACCACAAAGGGTTCTACCACCTTCAAAGTAAGTTGACAAGTTTGAACCAAATAAAAGGTGTCGGCCGAAGCGTCGGTTTTCGCCAAAAATCCGCCGAACCTTTCGGCTCCTGGGGGCCTACCACTATCTTTTGAAAACCATCATAGTTAAGCAAAGTTTTATTTCCTCCTTAAAACAGTAAAATATTCCGTCATACACAGTTGAACAAACTTAAACTTATTGATTTTTCGCTTATCCATTGTATAAAACCAGCTAAAATTGTCATATTTTGCTTAAAAAGTTAAATTTCCTGCAAAAAAGTTAAAGTATGATTAAAATAATATTGTTTTAATAGATGGTAGTAATCCCCCTGTTCGTGAACTTTTTCTCAACACCAGAGAGTTGTTAATAAGTGTAAAAAATCGGTTTCATCCGAAACTACTACAGAAACCGATGGTTTGGTTTCGTTTTCGGCTCAAAAACCAGTTTCGACCGGTCACTAGAAGTAACAAAATAAATCCCTAATGCATTGTCAATTCTAGTCTGTTCTTAGGCAGAAATAGGTGTGACAGTGGTGCTTGAGTGGAACCACAAAGTTCTACCACCTACTAAACGTCTAACGCCCAAAGAGTATTCGGATAGTGATGTATCTACACGCTCATTAATTCTGACTACTCGCTCATTAAAACAGTCAACTCACTCATGAGAATAGTCTTCACGCTCTTTTCCTACTGCATACATCCTATTGGATCAACTGCAAGCTTACCAGAATAGTCTTCACGACTATTGCCTCTAACTACATGCTCATTATAACAGTCTACTCGCTCATGAGAACAGCCTTCATGGTCATTGCTACAGTATACACATTCATTGGCTCTAACTGCACACTCATGAAAGCTGTCTTCACGCGCATTGGTTGTAACTGCACGCTCATTAGAACAGTCAACTCACTCATAAGAACAGCCTTCACGCTCATTCCTACTGCATACATACTCATTGGATCAACTGCACGCTCATTAAAACAATCTACTCGCTCATTAGCTTTAATTAGTCGCTCATTCCAACGCATTGTAGATGTAACATGTAACAATTGTTATGCATTAGGACTTTATTTTGTTCATTCGTCTAGGACATACAAAGGATGATTAATATTATCTTTATCAGAATTATAGTCCGTGCAAAACTGCTAGTCCGCTGTGAAGTTGTTGCGAGCTGGTGTTTTTTTTTTTTTATAA